>VXAL01007488.1:0-31253 GCA_013399475.1 Chauna torquata | reverse complement strand
CTCGCTGCCCGGTTGCTGCGGGGCTGCGGCTGGGAACCGGCACCCCGCAACGGCCGGGGGCACCAGGGCCGCCCTGCACCGGGCTCTGCAGCCCCCGCGGCCCAGGGCAACGCTTGGCTCCTGGGGCCCAGACAGGAAGGAGACGTCACTGCCGCGGAGCGTAACTCAAACCAGATGGGGCCGCACTGTTTTCCAGGACCGCAGGGTGGTCACCGGCAGGAACTGGTCAAAGGCTGCCGGCAGGAAGCGGGCTGGGAGGGACGCCCTGGGCCGAGCGGCGACCCTGCCTGCGCAGCCTTAACCGCTTCGGGGCCGGCCGTGGCCAGAGGGGCACGGGACCCCGGGGTGAACCCCACACGCGTGGGGCTGGGGGTGCCGGGTGCAGGCTCAGCCACTGCGGGGGCAGCAGGACCCCACCAGACTCTGCCTGGGCACGCTGAAGCCACGAGTACACCTTTGTCTGCCTGCCCATCCCTCCATCCACCCCTCCATCCATCTGCCCATCCATCCCCCCTTTCCTCCAGCACCCGGGGTGCTCACAGCGTGCTGCTGCTGCACAGCCACGGGGTGCTGAGACCGGGCCCCCCCCGCGCCGTGGGCTGCACAAATCTGCCTGGGAAGCACCGCGTGGTCCTGTCCCCAGCGCACCTGGGGCTCCTCTGTCCCTTCTGCGGGGGATGAGATGCCGCCTCCCGTCCCCGTGTTTAGCTGCAGCCCTAGGCTCTTCGCTGCCAGCCGCACCCCCACAGGGGTTTAATGCCCCCCCAGGGCCGGTGCCCGGGATGCAGGCTGCTGTCAGACCTGTACATTTATTTACAAGAAGCCGAGCGTGCAGGCAGCTCTCCTGCGTCGGGCAGGGCCCTGCAAGCCATGCTGCTAGCCCGGGCAGCGGCTGGGGGCCCGAGCCCGAAGCCACGTCCACCTGCTGCAGCCAGCGGGGCCGGGGGCCGCTGCCTCCCCCCATCTCTGCCCTGGGCCAAGCACCAAGGGCTCTGCAGCAGCCCCAGAGCGCACACACAGCCCTCGATCCATGGCAAAAACCAAAGCTGCGGGGAGAGGAAGCCTGGTGCCAGCCCCAGCTCCGGGCAAGGCTGGAGGCTGCAAAGCAGGGGACTGCCGGCCGCTGGCCGCACTGCGAGGCTGGGGCTTGAGGGAACGTGAGAGCCACGGGGAGAGGGGACGAGGGTGGGCGAGGGGCGGGAGTAGCACCCGCTGCCCCAGCCCGGCAGCCCCAGCACGGCCCCGCTGGCGGCAGGGGGACGCTGGCGGCCGGCAGTTCCTGTGTGTTGGTGGTCGGCTGAAGCAATCCTTCCAGGAGCGGGGGGAGCGCAGCCCAGCTGGTCTGCATTAGGACGCCTCGCTCGCCTTTATCTGGCGGGGGACGTGTGAAGGAGAGGCCGTGCTTCTCCCCCGCTGGCAGAGCGGAGGGCAGGGGTGAGGAGGAACACAAAGCCTCCTTCTTTGCTCGCTGGCTCCCAGCTGGGGACGCTCCTGGAAACGTACTCAGCGCTTCCTCCCTTCCTGTGTGCGCAGCCCTCCCGGCGCGAGCAGCAGCGCGGGGCCGGCTCCGGTTTCCGTGCCGGCGGGGAGGAGATGCCGCGGCCCTGGATCCTGCGCCAAATCGCCAGGGTGTGGGTCCACACCTGCCCTCCGGCTTCCCTGCAGCACAGAACCGTTCCCGCCGCGGGAGCGGAGCCCGGTGCCGCAAAGGGCATTCGGGCACCTCGGGGTCCAGCAAGAGCTAATGCGGGGCAGGGCTGCGGCATTTACAGGCAGAGCGTGCAAACCTTGGGTCCAAGGTACGGTGAGCGTGCAGGGCTGGCCCAGGCAGCCGTGCTTGCACCGGGCTGCTCCAAAGTCACGGGAAAGCAGCGCGAGCGGGGAGCGCTGCTGCAGGTCAGGGAGTGCTGCTGCGCCGTGCCGCTGGGCCAGACGAGTGCGGAAACCACCGGTCAGGGGCAGCCTCGCAGCCCTCGGAAATGCAGGCGGGAGCATCGGCTTGGTGGGACAGGGACGGCTCAAGCCCCAAGAGCCCAGGAAGGGTGGCTGCGGGTGAGGATCCCGCGGGGTCCGGGCCCCGAGCAGCCCCGCAGCGCCCGGTGCCAGGGCAGGGCAGCAGCCGCAGGGGACACGGCGGGGCAGGGCCGAGGCGGTGGCTTCGTGGGGGAGCGCAGCGGGGGCTGGAGCAGCCGTCTGATGAGCAGAGCTGGGGCTGCGCGGCTCCGGCCTCTCGCCCCTGCGGTGGGATGCAGGTGGGATGCACAGATCCTGCTGCCGTCCAGGAGTGAGACCCGGGCACAGCCCCGGGATGGGGCTCGGCAGCCCCCAAGCCCCCATTCCGAGCGGTTCCTCTGGCCTGGGCTCACGGTGCTTAGCCCCCAGCCCGCGCTCAGACACCCAGCGCTGTCAGCGACCCCGAGCTGGTGATCTTCTTGAACCGGTTGGCAGCACACACCCCAATGAAGTTTTTCTGTAAAGGGGAAGAGGAGAGGTGCGAGTCCAGCAGCAGAGGCTGCAGACCTCGAGGCTGAACCCGACGGCACTCCCGGGGCTGGTTCAGGAGCTGGGCTGGGGAGCTGGTGGCCACCTGGGCACCGACTCTCCCGGGTTTCGTGGGAGAGACGCGCAGGGCTAATGCCAGCCCCAGGAGCATCCCCTCCCCCTGTCCTGACACCACTTCTGCTCCTAAAATGCCCTCTTGGGATAGGCTCAGGGGAGACAGCCACGACGGTGCCTGTTCCTGGGGGGATCCCACCCTGCGGGCACCCAAGCTCTCCCAGACAGCCCAGCGGGGCGGCGTTGCCCCCCCACCCCCAGCCCCAGCCCCGCGCACCTTCCAGCGCCGCCGCATGACGTATTTCTTGAGCAGCACCTGGGACTTGAGGCGGCGGTTGCAGCGCTTCGCCTTCTCCGCCAGGTTGTTGAGCCAGGGATGCTGCAGGCACTGCCCCGCGCTCATCCGGGCGCTGGGGGCGAGAAGTGAGTGGGTCACCCCAGGCCCCCAGGAGCCCCTTTCCCCCATCCGACCCCTTCTTCTGCCACCCAAGAGCCTCACGCCCCCAGAAGCCTGCAGGGAGAAACCAGCCTGGGATCAGCTGTGCCCAGGCCATCAGCCCCGAGGATGTGCCCAGGGACCGGTGGGACAAGGAGGGCCCGTGCGTGGTCCAGCATGTCTCACGGGCGGCCAGTGGCCCTGCAGGGACACGGGGCTCTGCTGGGGAACAGCCAGCGGCCAGATGAGGACTTTGGGGGACGCCGCTGGCCCCGGCACAGAGGGCGGCACATGGAACGCACGGGCTGGAGCCGAGAGCACGCAGGCGGAGGATGCCCACCCTGGGGCCACCACGGCCTCCGCCAGCATCGCACCTTTTCTGTTTGATAATGAGGTTGGAGACGAAGTCCTTGGCCTCGTCGGAGACGCTCTCGAAGGTCTCCTCATCGAAGTACCAGTTGGCAGCCAGGACGTTGTTGAGCGTCTCGGTGTCGTTGTCGCCCAAGAAGGGGGAGAGGCCACTGAGGCTGGGGGAATGGAGGGGGGCGGATGAGCAGGGGGTGCCCTGGGCTGGGGCACCCCAAACTCCCCCCGCACAGAGCAAACCCGGCTTGGGGACCACCCCGTGCTGGGGGGGTGGGGGGGCTCAGCCCAGCCCCCAGGAGGGTGCTGCGAGCCCCCCGACGCCCCAACGTACAGCATGTAGGTGATGACGCCCATGCTCCACATGTCCGTGGAGTAGGAGACCTGCTCGTAGTTGACCACCTCGGGGGAGAGGAACTCGGGGGTGCCGAAGTTCACTTTCAGCTTCTCCTGGGGGTTGTACCTGTGGACAGGGTGGCGATTCAGCAGGAGGGTGACAGGCTGTCCCCAGACTGCTCTCCCCAGACAGCGGCTGAGCCCATTCCCATCAGGCGCTGCCCTCCCCGTCCCTCCTGCATCAGCGCTCCCACGCCGCCGTCCCCCGCGGCACGCAGGCCAGGGGGCAGCTGTGGCCAAAGCCGCCGCAGGCAGCCAGCCCCGGCGCTGCCCGCACCCCACCAGCATGCAGGACCGAAGGGTGGGAGCAGGAGCGGAAGGAGGATGAAGCCGAGGGGAGAGGGGGAGCACCTTCGAGCCAGCCCAAAGTCGATGATCTTCACCATGTGCCCGGTGGCAGCGACGCAGAGGATGTTCTCGGGCTGTGGGGACAGGGAGCCCCAGTCAGAGCCCTGCTCCCGGGGCAAAGGCATGGAGGGGACGTCCCCGCCGCGAGGACACAAAGAGCTCCGGCAGCTCGGGGGCCGTCAGCGCGCCCCGGCCCCGCACCTTGAGGTCGAGGTGGAGGACGCGCATGTGGTGCATGAAGCGGATGCCCTCGCAGATCTGCCGGACGAACACCATGCAGTCCACCTCCGTCAGGTGGTAGTCGTCGTCGACGATCCGCTCGAAGAGCTCGCCACCTTCCACGCTGCGTGGGCACGGACGGGTCCCTGGGTCACCCACAGTTCCCTCCCCCCGCCATCCTCCTGCAGAGCCCCCAGCCCAGCCTCACCACGGAGAGGCTGCTGGAGAGGCTGCCTCAAAACAGCCACGCAGAGCCACGGTGGGACACGGGCGTGCTGGGGGCGGACACCCCAGCTCCCCCTGGGTTCGCGGAGCAGAGCTGGGCAGCACAGCCCCAGCCTGCCTGGGCAGGGGGAGCAGGGGCCGTGTGGGAAGGACCTGGTCGTCCCCAGCCTCAACAAAGCCACGGCCAAGGGAGATGCCGCCCTGGCCAGAGGCTGCCTTCAAGCCCAGAGCAAGACCAGGAGGTGCCCAAGGGACAAGCAAGGTTGGGGACATTCCCTGGGGCCAACCACCTCTGCTTGGCAAGGGGCCGGCGCGTCTGCCCCATCTCCGGAGATGGGCGCAGCCCCCCCACGATGGTGCCCCTCAGCTGGGCGTCGAGCCCCGCGCAGCACGGCGCCAGCACTCACAACTCCATGAAGAGGATGATCTCCCGGGGCGTCTCGATGGCATCGTAGAGCTGGATCAGGTTCCGGTGGTTCAGCTGGTTCATCACGTCGATCTCCAGCAGCACCATCTCCTGTGGCAGCAGCCCCGCCGTGGTGCGGGTGTCAGACCCGGCCGAGCCACCGGCACGGGGCCAGGCTGTGTCACAGCACCGGGGACACAGCAGCCACCGGGCGCACGCGAGGGCCCGATGCCGCCACGCGCTGCCTCGGCCACGCCACTTGGTCGTGACCACGTGGCAAAGATGAGCCCCCCGGCTCAGCGCGCTCGAGCCCCCGCTCCCACCACCCGTCGGTCAGACCTTGTCCTTTGCGCCCTGCTTCCGGATAACTTTGGCAGCCAGCTTGAGTCCCGTCTGCTTCTCCGTGCACGTGTGGACTTCACCGAACTTGCCCCTGCAGAGAGGGGGAGGCGTCGAAGGCATCACGGCTGCCCAGGGACCCCAGCGCCCATGGAGGCTGCTCCCCGCTCCCCCCGCACCCATCCTGCACCAGCTCCTTCCCAGCCAGCGCCATCCGCCCGCGCTCTGCGTGTCCATGCCCGGAGCCTGCTGCAGGCAGGGGCATTGCTCGGAGCTGGGCACTGGGGGGCTGCCCGAGGCTCTCCCGCTCCCGGGAACCCCTTTGCTGCTCAGAGCTGGGGAGAGGGGGAGCCAGGCGTCCTCGGCCCTCCCGCAGCCCAGGGCCCCTCCTTACCCCCCCAGGATCTCCTTGGAGCTGAGGCTGAACAGGGAGCTGACGTTGGCCGACCGCAGCGTGACGATGCGGTGTGCGAAGGGCGCGGGCGGCGGAGGGACGTCGTCTGCCGAGAGTGGAGGGTGGGGTGAGAAGGGAGCTGCCGGGCACAGCACCCCGCTGCTGGGGACCCCCGGGAGCTCGCCCCGGTGCCTGGCTGCAGGTCAGGGGCTCCCAGCTGCCTGCCAGCAGCTGCCCCGACACCTCCAGCATCGCCCTGCTGCGTGACACCCTGCTGCGTGACACCCTGCTGCATGACGCCCTGCTGCATGACACCCTGCCGCGTGGCTGCTCAGCGTCTGCGGGCCACCAACACGCGTGTCACGCTCGCCCTCTCCAGGCCACGCTGCTGTGTGTCACCCTCAGCGGGCCACCATCCCACGCATCACACTCGCCCCCTCCATGCCGCCCCGCTGCACGTTACACTCGCTCCCTCCGTGCCACCACCCTGCGTGCCGTGCTCGTCCCCTCCGTGCCACCACGTCCTGCTCGCCCCCCCAGGATGGACCCCACTCATGGAGCACCCCACGCCCCCACGCTCCCCACGACAGCAGGAGCTCGCCCCCGCGGGGAGCCCCACGAGCACCCTCTGCTCGAGGGCTTGGTGCAGCCACCCCGGCCCTGCCATGCCCCCAAGGACGGCAGTGCAGGACACCGGGACACGCTGTCCCTTGCCACCGGCCAGGCGGCAGCTGTCACTCCTGCTGCGGGGACAGGCTCCTCTTCCCACCGGGCAGCCCCGGGCAGCGCGACGCGTGCCAGGCTCCGGCTGGGAGAAGCCTGGGGAGGGGACACGCTGCATTTAGCCCTGTTTACAGTGAAACCGGAGCTCGAAGGCTGCCGGGCGGGCGACAAGCCAGGAGCATGAGCTGGCGTCCCGCGAGGGCAGCGGCAGAGACATGGCAGACCCTGCGGCTGCTGCCCCACACAGGGTCCCGGGGTGCTGCCGCCACCGGGCTGAGGACACGGGGCTGGAGGGCGGCGCAGCCTTACCCAGTATCTCAAAAGGGTCTTCCTTCCCGAAGTCGGGGGTGAGGTAGGGGCTGGGTGGTGGCTCTGCCTCCGCTGAGGACGGCTGCCCCGCGGCCCCGGGGCCAGGCAGCTCTGCATCCCCGGGAGGCTCCGAACCGGGCTGGGGCTGCCCTGTGGCACCGGGCAATGTCCTCTCCCGCGGGATGCCAGCGCTGCCTGCGGGGACGGGCTGCTCCGGGGGCCGCAGGTCCCCCGGGGCCGGGGTGGGCTCTGCCAGACCTTCTCCTGCCAGTGCCGCCGTGGTCTCCTCCGGTATCGCCTCCATCGCAGCCACCTCCACACCAGGTTGCTCGTCCCTGGAAGCAGGAGCAGGAGGTGAGCAGCACCCCGAGCCCTGTGCCCGGCCCCCACCTCTGCCCCGTGGGGCCACGGGCTCCAGGACGGGGCAGCAGCGTGGGGGGGGGACCCCCTCCGAGGAGGGTGCGGGCTCACCGGGCAGCCCCGGGGGAACGCCTTCCCGCAGCGGGACGAGTGGCACGTGGGTACCTTTGGCAGGCGGCTGGGCAGCTCAGGCTCTGCAGCAGCATCGGGCGCGTGGGCTCAGGGCCCCTCGGCGGCTCCTGCTTGTTCGTCTCCTCCGCATTGGCCGCTTTCTCCCCTTCACCCTGAGCCTCTGCAGCGGCCAGGGCCTTCTCCTCCATGGGCTCCTTGCCTCCATCCCGAGCCTTTACTGCAGCTGGGGGCTTTTCCACCTTTGCAGCTTTCTTCTCTCCATCCTGAGCCTTTGCAGTAGCCGTGGCTTTCTCCTTTGTGGTAGCCGTGGCTTTCTCCTTTGTGGTAGCCATGGCTTTCTCCTTTGCAGGCTCTTCTTTGCTTCCATCCTGGGCCTTTGTCACAGCTGCATTTTTTTCCACCTTTGCAGCTTTCTTCCCTCCATCCTGAGCCTTTGGAGCAGCTGTGGCTTTCTCCTTTGCAACAGCCGTGGACTTCTCCTTCACAGGCTCTTCTTTGCCTCCCTCCTGAGTCTTCTTTGCAGCTGGGGTTTTCTCTGCCTTTTCTGCTGTCTTCTCTCCATCCTGTGCCTTTGCAGCAGATGGGGTCTTCTCCTTTGTGGGCTCTTCTTTGCCTCTGTCTGGAGCCTTTTTTGCAGCTGGGGCTTTTTCTGCCTTTGCCACTTTCTTCTCTCCATCCTGAGCCTGTACAGCAGCAGGGGCCTTCTCCTTTGCAGGCTTTTTTTCCGCTGGGGTTTTCTCTGCCTTTGCAGCTTTCTTCCCTCCATCCGGAGCCTTTGCAGCAGCTGGCACCTTCTCCTTCGCAGGCTCTTCCCCCGCTCCATCCCGAGCCTGTGCTACAGCCAGGGCTGTCTTCTCTGCAGGCTCTGCCTTCCCTCCTTCAGCCTCCTCTGCAGCTGAAGCCTTCTCCTCTGTGGGCTCTGCTTTTCTCCCACCCTCAGTCTCTGAAACATCAGGGGCTTTCTCCTTTGCGGGCTCTTCCTTGCCTCCATTCTGAGCCCCTGCTGCAGCTGGGCCCTTCCCCTGTGCAGGCTCTGCCTTCCCTCCTCGGGGCTCTCCTGCAGCCGGGGCTTTCTCCTTCACGGGCCCTTCCTTCCCTCCATCCTGAGCCCCAGCAGCAGCCGGGCCCTTCACCTCCGTGGGCTCTGCCTTCCCTCCCTTGGGCTCTGCGGCTGAAGCCTCCTCCTTGGCAGGCTCTTTTTTCCCTCCATCCCAAGCCTCAGCAGCAGCAGCCAGAGCCTTCTCCTTCCCAGGCTCTTCCTTCCCTGCATCCTGAGCCTTGGCAGCAGCCGGCACCCTCCCCTCCGCCGGCTCTGCAGCCAGGGGGGTGGCTGGGGCAGGCTGGGCTGCGCCGGCCTCTGCTTCAGGGGGGGCCGCGCTCCCAGCTCCCCCGGCGTCGGCCGCGCCGCCCGCCGCACCGTGCTGCTCCATGGGCACTCTGCGGGCCGCAGGCGGCTGCCCCGGCTCGGCGAGGCTCCTGCAGGAGAGAAGACGCGAGCTGGCAGCTCCGCGGCACGGCGGGACTCGCGCGGTGGCTCTGCCCCCGCAGCCCCGTGGGTTCCCTCTCTGGTGGCACGGAGCCGAGTCCCACATGGCCACCGGCCCTGCGCCGTCCCCGTTGTGCCCCGATATTTGCCCCGAGGTGACCGATCGATGGCCTGACACCGGCACCTGTCGCTGCCACGGCGCCGTGCAGACAGCCGGCGCGGCCGGGGTGCCAAACGCAGGCTGCGTCCCCCCGCGGCAGGGCAGGAGATGCTGGGTGCGGGCCCCAGGCTGCGCGCGTGGGGATGGGGCGAGGGGAGCGTCCCCGAGAGCTGCCGGTGGAGCACGGCCCTGCCGCTGCGTGCCCCGAGCTGCCGCGCAGGCACAGCCCCGGCTGCTGGGGGTCCCGGCAGATCCCGCCCGAGTGGTCCCGCTCCGAGGGGCTGCGGGGGCTCGGGCGGCACCCGTAGGTGCCTGTGTCCCAGCGTGGCTGCTGGGTTGGCAGCACGAGCCCCCAGCCCAGCACCGCGGCTCTGCCCCAGCACCCGCAGCCCTGACCCTGCGCAGCCACAAGCACCGGGCACCCAGTCCGGCAGCTCCCTGCCCAGCCTGCGTGACCGTCCCCGAGGCAGGGATGGCTCATCCCGGGAATAAACCCACCAGCACCCGTTCTGGCAACGGGGCAGTTGCTTGCTGGTTTTACCGGGCGGTGAGGCGTGAAGCGTCCCCCCTTCCCGCAGCCTCGGCACCGCAGCTCTTGGAGGTGGCAGCACCTTACGCTCGGCTTCCTGGCTTCAGGGCTTGGCTGTCCCCAGGGCCACTTCACCGTCCCCAGCGTGGAACCGATGGCTGCAAGGCCCCCGGTGGCCACAAGGACCCATCCGCCTGCCCGCACAGCCCCCCCGGCCCCCTTACCTGGGGTCCCCGGGGCAGAGGGCAGTCAGGAGAGCAGCATCCGCACTGTGGCAGCGCCTGGCCGGAGCAGCCCCTTCTATACTGGGTGTAACGGAGCTGGATTAGTGCGGGGAGAGAGGAGTATCCTTTACACCAGCAGGAGCCGGCCTGCTTCGCCTTTCCCAGCACCTGTTGCTGCTGGAGCCCGTTCAAAGGACACGCCACTCTTCCCCGTGCTCCTGCCGGCCGGGAACGCACACAAACAGCGAGCGGGTGCTGGAGCTGCCGCCCGCCCCGGCACAGCCACCGCTCACTGCCCCGGCCGGAGCGGCAAGGAGGGCACGAGGCGGCCCCGCACGGGTGCTCCCCGGCTCCACGCAGGGACCGGGCTGTCCCACGCTGCTGGGGACAGCCTGGCCTAGCCCCGGGTGTGCTGGACGCTGCCCAAACAGCCAAGCGCTTCCAAGGCGCGCACAGGTGACACAAGGCGGCCACCGCGTGGAGACGGCACCCGGGAGCAGGCGGTGGCGGTGACAGCACCCTGCGCCGTGGAGCTGCAGGCGGCTCTGCCCGCTGGTGCCAGCCCTTGGGGACAGCGGCTGCAGAGGCTCCACCAGTGCCACGCGGTGCCCGCGGGCACGGCCAGCTCCGGGCAGCGCTGCTGGGCGCGCGAAGCAAAAGGGACATCAGCCGGGAACCGCAGCGCCAGCCCACATCTCTGCTGCAGCCGCCTTCAGGAACCAGTTAAAAGGCACTACCTGGATTCAAAACGAACGTTTTGGGGCATCAGGGAAAGAAAGGAACCGGGGTGGCTGCTGGACAGGTTGGGCTGAGTGTGGGCACACGGGCACCACGAGCCCCTGCCGAAGGTGCACGAAGAGGCTTTGGGGCCTGAAGTTGATTTAGTCCCAAGGGCTATGCCAGGTTTTCGCCTTGCTTCCCCACCCAGCAGAACCCTGTTTACTTTAAATCTTTGAAACTTAAGGTGAGGAAAGCATTGCTCATCAAGGGCACGCAGACATCCACTCTGTCTCTCCGGTTTCTGCTGGGGGTGGAGGTGGTCATTTGAGGTTTGCAGGAGGAACCCCCGGGTAACCAGACCCAGCCCTCCCCTGTCAGCCCTGCTGGGTGAAAGCACTCCAGTAATACCAACTATTAAAAACCGAGAACACCGATTTATCATGCAGTGGCAGCAGGGATGCCAGCGCAGCCTGGAGGAGGAAGGGCTCAGCCCTTTGCCAGCATCTGTTGCTCCTTTGAGGGGGGGATAGCGGAGGTCTTGGCTTGGTGACGAGTGATAAAACTGCAAGAGCAGCTCTCAGCAAGAGAAAAGAAATGCCCCAGGGCGCCTGGGGTCAGGCATCTGCTCCCGGAGCTGCCCTGGTGCCGCCCCGGTGCCAGCCGCGCTCCTGGCCCCTCTCCAGCTGCTCAGCTCCTCGGTTTCCCCAGCCGGGCGCGGGCAGCAGAGCCCTGCTCCTGGTCGGGCACCGTCCTGCAGCACGGGCGGGCAGGGGGTGGCCAAGTGCTGGCCTTGCTGCCCCGGGGCCAGGGCAGGGCTCGGGGCCAACGGCACCGCAGGGTTCCCCTGCCACAGCCAAATGCTTCCTCTGTAGCCCCGTGGAGCTGCTAAGCCTCAAGACCTGCCCGGTGCCAAGCCCCAGATGCTCCGCATGGGGCTCGGGCAAACCAAGAGCGAGGCGTGGGGATGAAGCCGGGCTGAGGCCACCACCGCAAGCAGCAGTGCCCAGGTGCGGTGCTCGCCTCGTCCAGAGCACCCCCAGGGAGGATGCACGGATGTCCAGGCAGAGCACAAGACACAGCAGGGCAGGAAGGGGCTTCGGGTGACAATGGAGGGCAACACGGGGCGGCAGAGCTTCTGCTAAGCTCCCCCTCCTCTGGGTGCCCGCTGGGGAAGGGGGGCCTCAGCCGCACAGAGGTTTCTGGTCCTTGCACAAACCCCACTGCCAAAAGAAGCCTAAAAACAAACCTGGGTGGGAAAAGCTCCAGGATAAACCTTTAAAAGGACCTGGAGCATCCTCTTTCCTAATCAGCTGCAGTGGAAAACAAGAGGTGAAGCACGACCTTGCCACCCGCAGCACTGCCGGCCGGCCTCATGCCCCGCTGCTCAGTGGAGGAGCGAGGGGCCAGGGCCAGCCCCGCGCCAGAGCCCCGCTGCGGGACGCAAAGCTCGCGGTGTGGGCGGAGAGGTTAACGCTCAGCCCCGGCTGCCCCTGAGCCTCCCTGTACCCTGAGCAAGCCGGAGGTGCTTCACCGCATTGCCAGCGCCCAGCGAGCCACCAGCTTGTGTAGTCGTGGGCTGAGGTCAGCCGTGGTCCACACAGGGCTTTAAGACCAAGACGCGCTCTGGGGGGGGACACGGCAGCCCCCCACCCTCCAGAGGTGCTGGCACCCTGCCTCTGCCTGCCCTGGGCTGGCTGCTGGGAGAAGCACAAAGGCCCAGGGAGCATCACAGGGGAACAACCGGGCAGTGGGGAGGGACTGCGGTCTCCCTTGCTTCTGCAGAAGAGGCCATCAGTGAGCACAGCGAGGAGTAACGGCCCCAGCGCCCTTCCCCTGCCCCAGGCTGCACCAGCAGGGAAGAAAACAGAGTTTCTGCGTGAAGTACCTTCTTACCTCCCGGGGAGCAGGGGCACGGCCGGAGCACCGTGGGAAGCAGGGAGAGAAGTGAGTTTCTGGTCTGAACCCCGCAGACCCTGCCTGAAGCCGCGCTGCGGCTGCCCCGTTCCAGCAGCTGCACGACCCCAGCAAGGTGCTCAGCTCAGAGCCAGCGTCCTGGCAGCAGCCTAAGGAAGTGATTATCTGGAAGAACAAACCTGGAGGGCTGTGTTTGTTGCTATTTCTGCCTCCAAACTGGCCCTGCTGTCAGGGCTGGGCCCTGGGAATGCTCCTGGCAGGGTCCCATCCAAGCTCAGTCAAAACCTTTTCCTTTGTGCTCCAGGAAAGAGGAGCACAGATATGAGCAGAACCAGCTGGTTTGTACAACAGGGACTTTTTTTTTTTTTTTTGCCTTTTTTAATATACCTCCATCATGCGGGCAGCATGCCAAGGGCTGCGACTGCAGCACGGGGGCAGTGGAAAGGAAAGAGCAAGCCCGTGCCCCCTCCAGGCAGCCCCACTGTGCACCCAGCAGCACCGCTGGGTGCCCTCCCCTGGCTGCAGGCAGCAGCCAAAACCCGAGGCTGGAGAAACGCTGCTCTTGCTTTGGGTGGCAGCTGGAAAGCAATGGGAACGAGCTGGTGCCACGATGCAGCACCCCAGCTGCAGTGCTGGACAAGCCCCTCTCCGCCCCCTCCCGAGGGATTTTCCTTCCTCCTTCGCTGCTCACCCGGAGGAGCAGCTGCAGCCCCTGCAGTGGCTCAGCCCCGCTGCGCAGGGAGCCCAGGGCAAGGTTTCAGCTAAGGAGAAAGTGAAGCTTGTGGCTGGAGCCACCGGCTTCTGGAGCCTGGCTGGTTCTGAGGGCAAACGTGGTAGCTCCTCAGCAGCAGGGCGGTGGCAGAAGCATCGCAGACATCTCTCGCCACGATTGCAATGCAAACAGCAACGTTTGCTCTGAAGGATGCAGCCTGGGGCTTCTGAACAGCCACAGGGCACACCCGCTGTGGACCTTGCAGCTCAAATTCGTGGCTTCAGCAAGCCTGGCTCCACTCTCGCTGGTGAGCTTCCCTTCTCCAGAGATCAAAGACAGGGTCTGGTATGTAGAGGAGAACCGACAGGGGTCACAAAGGAGCAGTTACACTGCTTCTGCCACCCTATAAACGCATGACGGGCACGCTGGTGCACTTGGGTATGCACAGAGGTTCGAGCATCACTGGTATCCGCGGCTCTCGGGGACTGTGGCACCCGTGCTGCCCTTTCCCGGTGCAGCCACCGTTCCGGGAGTCCCGCTGGCGCAGCCTCTGGAGGGAGGCCGGCGGCAGGGCAGAGCGCGGCATGCCTTGGGCCACCGACTGTCATCACCAACGTACAGTCTGGAACTGCGTCTCCTACAAGCGAGGGGTGCCAGGCACCTGGAGGCCACCTCTCGGTCACTTCAGGCACACAGTGCCACCTCTTCGCCAGCCTTCTCCTCCCCACCTCTCGGTAGCTGCGGTTAGAAAGCACATCCATTCCCCGGGCACGGGAGAAGCAGCCGATGCACCACAGCCATGCCCTGCAGCTCTGCAGGCCCCTTGGACTGGTGTGTGCTGTAAGCCCTGGAAATTACAATTAAAGTCTTATTTGAGACCAAAATTACCCATCTGGAGACCAGCAAGCTTTCCTCTGGCGTTTTGTATCTTATCTTTGGTTCTTGTAGGAAGAAACGGTGTCCAGGGAAGAAGCCTTAGGACAAGGTGAGGAAGCAGAGCTGTAAGAGCAGGCACTGCAGTGCTGGGAAGCCATAAAAACGGTTGTTCTAAGGGCGGTGTGAAGGAAGAGGGTCCTGTGATTTGGTGCTATTAAGAGAAAACATTCATTTGCAGGCGAAGGGAAACAAGCTGGATGAAGACAGTCCTCTCTCAAGACTTGCAGTGCTGTAGGACCGGCAACAGCTGCCTGCACACCAGGATTTCAGACACATTGGCTCAGAAAGCCCACACTCAGATGACCAGCACAGTGCCCCGGGTCTCTGTGGAGCACAGAAGCAAACCAACCACCGCTGAGGTTTCTCAGGCTGTGGGTTTTTTTCCCCTCCCCATTCAGGAGCTTAAGCCAGAGTCTACATTGCCTGCAGCTGGAAAACAGACTGTCCTGGGGCTATCTGGCAAAGCATCAAGCACGCCCGTTCCCTAGCTACACGGTTGTCACAACTTCGGCAGCACACTTTAACCTTTATGCTTTTCATGGGTAAGGAAGGTTCTTTGCTCAGCCAAGCCCCATCCGTTCTCCAGGAAACTCTACACCTCGTCTAAATCGAGCAGCACGGCCGGCCGCGAGGCAGATGGCTGCCAGACGGGAACAACATCCCCACCTGAATCCTGGCCATGCCACTGTAACGCAAGCCAGCCAGCCTGTCCCTGGAGGGACCAACCCAGACATGCAGTCGATGGCTTAACTGCTTCCATCAGCACTCTGAACTTCCCTGGACGAGCTGTGATCCTGTCGTGACAGATCCAATCAAGGTGATGGGGAAAGACAGGGAAAAATCCCAACGCTGTCAGAAGAACCTTCCCAGAGCTACGCTGCAGCTCGAGAACAGGCACTATCAGCAGCATCATGGTCAGCAGCATCACCAAGACATACCGAGCATGGATCTGTGGCACTGGAAAGATGGAAAGGGCGGGAACGAGTCCTGCAACTGCTCTGCCCACGCACACAGCAGCCAAGCCAGGGCACTGCCCGTGGAGGGCCGGGGCACCTCTGCTGCCAGGCGCTGCCTGTTAGCGGCCGCCGGGCTAGCAGCGGCAGTCAGCAAGTTACCCCAGCAGAGAAGCAAATGAGAATCGAGGCTGTGGTTCTGAGTGCATTATCAAGCCTTTTAATAAGAATCTCCTTCACCAGCTACTGACATCTTCCAGTCCTCAGCTACCCTTCAACATGCCATCCAGGAAAATGTTGCCTTTTAGTTCTGCTTCTAGTCTGAGTCCAGCAAGTTACTTCACAGAAACAATTTAACTTTCAAGAACAGCAGAGAAGATTTTGTGCTAGAATTTTACCCAGCTTCACTTCTACTTGATTATTCCTAGTTCTAGTCCCACTCACCATCAAGGCATGCTCACAAAGCTGATGAGTTTTGAGTCTTTTTTTTTTTTAAAAAAAACAACAAAGAATCACAGAATGTGAAGTTGCAGAATCCTCACAGCAAGAGTACAGATTTTACATCTGTTTGTCAGCCTACCCCAACTCTAAAGGCGTACGCTAAATCAGCGCTTGGTTAAGTCCTGGTCTACTGCTCCAGTCCAGCAGCTTTATTCCCCCAGTTCCACTCTACTGGAGCAAGCACCTGCCTGTTTTGCTCTTGAACCCTTAACTGAACCCCTTCCTCACCCACATTCGGCTCCACCAAGCCACCCATCATTTACCCATTTCCTACACTAAAGCAGTTTTTCCAGCATGCCAACGCTTTCCTCCTAATTAAGCGGGCAGCTTGCACTAACTGCACTCCATCCACCAGCTCGTGAGAACCGGCTGGATGACTCCCGACAGCCTTGCCAGACGCCCCACAGCCGTGTATGGCGTGGCAGCTTGAGGCCCTCTTTCACTGAGTTTGCAGTGTATGAGGAATATAAGAGGCCGTGCCTGCAGGAAGAGGCAATATCTTTTATTAGACCCAATGATATAGCTGAAAAAAACTGACAAGCTGTCAGGCATACAAACCCTTCCTCGAGTCTGAAGCAGAATCCATGTAAGGCCGTCATGGAAATCCAGTTGTTCCGTCATTCACGGATCAATATCTGCTCCAGCTCAGCAGCCGTTATCTTGCTTGCCTCTACATTCTTCCACAGCTCATCAGCATTCAGGCTTCCCTCTGACTTGCCATGAGTATTTACGGCTCCTGCTGCCCACAGACTGCCTGCTTCACAGGAACTGGCACTGGAGGCTGCAGAGAAGTTTCCTTGACTGCACATTCAAGGTCCTGATTTCTCCATCTAGCAGATCGATGGAACAGCTCCACTGCGACAGCAACAAGTTTAAGGCAGACTGAGGAAAAATCCGCACACCTTTGGTCAGATCCATGCAGAACTGAGCAGCTTTCAGGAAGAGGATACAATTGTTCTTGCTTCTGTCGTCCTTGTAAGCTGCATGCCAGTAGGGCTGTCAGCAGTTACTTGTGAGAGCCTCTTTGGCCAGGTTGCTGATGGTGTCACCCCTCCACAAAGCCACCCTCAGTTCAGCAACATGTGGCTATTGGCAAAGTCAGTAAAAAAAAAAAGGCTTAAGCCATCCTGTACAACTAAATCAAACTTTCGGGTCTGGTTCTGTCACAGACACAAGAAGGTCCTCAGGAGAGAAGGAAAAGCTGAAGCTTAGGCTAGAAGGAGCCTTGCCTCTTAGCTCACCACTGTGAAGAGGCTATGCTGTCACGCGGTCATTCACTTTTAGTACTAACATGCTTACACAAAATCTCTTGGTCTTGAGTTTCTCAGTCACTAAACTGCACAATACTTAAACACAAACAAGAATCCTGATGTCCTTACGCTTTCAGTGGAGATTACTTTTCTTCCTTTTAATCCACACAGAGTAGAAGTTTGAGGCTTGTTCTCTTTCATAGAATATCATAGAATGGTTTGACTTGGAATGGACCTTAAAGATGATCTACAATCCCCCTGCCATGGCCAGGACACCTTCCACTAGAAGAGCAGAGGTTTAATATACTCATACAAAACACCTGCTACTGCTGGCAGTAGACTGCAGCTGCTGTTCCTCTGTAACACCCCTTAGGCATTGCACAGGAGAATTCCTGCAAAAACATCATCTTCAGGTATAGTAAATGTTCATCTTTCTATTTAGCCCTCGAAGGACTTTCTGCCTCTCTTCTCTCAAGATGAAGGAAAAGCCTACAGTCTTACAAGTCATGAAAGGCTATCACAATGCTAAGGGAAGAAATCATTCTTAGTTAACTTTAATCTAGATTTGATCACCTCTTTAACAACGCTGGAAGTTTTGTCCTCTAGCACATTAGAGCATTTGGTCTATATTTAGTTCTTGCTGGCTGCACTAGACTGGCCAGGAGACAATGCATCTTTAGCCAAGATAATTGTGCTAGCATGAGCCAGGGAGGCAGCGAACAGCAAGAGTCATTTGCCGGTTAAATGGTTCCCCAAATAGAATGACTTCAGCTATAAAACAGTTGAAGGTTTAATGCTCCAATATACACAGGGAACTACTTTAAAATGTGGGCAAGATTAATATTAGCAGTCATCTAAACATCAAGACAGACGTGCAATATGCTGGCTTGTGGAAGCCTCATATTACTCAACGCAACAACTTAATACACACTAAAAGCTCAAGAGACAGAAATTTGAAATCAATACTTAAATGTACAAAGACAAGGCAGCTCTTCCAGATGTGCACGTCCCTGTAGGTTCAGAGTGGCCTTTACCAAAAACTCTTTTGCAGGAAAGGGATTCAGCCTGCTAGCAAGAGATAGCATTCAGATTATGAATTTTTATTTAGTTCAAGTACACAATGTTTGTATACAATATCAAAACCTGGTTTAGTCTTTAGAGACCAAGACGTCTAGATGTGAAGTGAGGCCATGGAGTCTGTATGGCACTCTGTATGCTGTGCCTCAGCCACCTGCCTCGGATGGAGTAAAACCACTCAATATAACAATACTGGAGCCAAGCGTAGGAGTCGAGACTGAGGAGTCGCTAAAAACAACTCTCTGCCTGTCAAGAGTGTGGAGCAGGATGGGCTCTCCCTCCTACTATCGCATGGATGCATATTAGCACCGGAATCTATCTGAAAAGTTTGGGGACTTCGGTGTAGTCAGTGGCTGGTCACTGGGCTTCACTTCTACGCTGCGGTATCTGCGAATTGGGTTTGCCTTGTGAACCTGTGAAAACCAAGGACAAAGTGAAGCAAATGGTTGCAGTTAAGATGAAGCTGAAACATGCAGGCTGTCAGTGGGATGCAGGCAGACATCTGTCTGCAAGATTACCACACTGCCTCATGCACTGGAGTGAGCCACAAGGAACATACAGGACACTTTGGGGTTGTGGGTTTTACTAGGATTATTCTGCTCCAACAACTAGATGTGTACAGCTCTGAAAAAATCATCAGTTGTTTCAGCTGCCTTTTTTATATTATTTTTTAAAAGACCAGTTGTGACATTAGTGAGGAGTCAGTTTGTAACAGGGAAGCTTGAAAATACAGACTTAAAGCAGCTCAACATTGACATTAGCTCATGTAGTATATTCACACATCCCTTTGGGTCCCTGCGTAGAAATAGCTCACTTACCAGTTCTTGTCTTAGCTTAGCAACTTCTTCCTTTTCACGCTCTTCTTCTCGCTGTCTAGCCTGTTCTTGAAGCTTCTCCCTTCTGGCTTCTATGGTTGCCAATCGTTTTTCAAATTCCTGTCGCTCTTTAGCTCTTTTTTCCGTTGCCAACTCAAAACTTTCAGGAACTACAGAACCAGAAAGGCTCTCTAAGTTTAGAAATAGAGGGGATAACATTGGTGCAAAGGCAGTCAGGTAAAGCAGAGCAGTACTAGTGTCAAACAGCAGCCTCCCTCTGGAGGGCTTCACCTTGCAAGGGTACTTAGTAGACACCTCTGGGGTTCTGGGGAAAAGAAAAGCTTACGGCCAAACGCAAGTAGTGCTAATGCAGACATTACCCCTGCTACAGGTGTTCTCTTAGGAGGGAGCAAGCACAATTGTTAGCACAAACAAGTTTTTGGCTAGTTCCAAACGCTATGAAGTTTCTAGCTCCACACCAACTAATCTGTAGATGCCTTCCTCTCATTACAAGTGGGAGGAAAAGACTGACAGCTGCTGCAGAAATGCCATCTGTCTCTACAGGGAGCTCCTTGCATACTATTTACCCTTATCCCAAGCTAGCACACATCAATCATCTGCCAATTGTAGCATAGCTGTTAAATACAGCTGCCATGTTAGATCCGGACAGGGGGGAAGTAGAGAGGAAGCTCCTCCACTCCCTGGGGGACACAAGCTGTTGGGGAATTAGTTGATTAAGTGCACAGCACTGTTGGTTGTTCTGATAAAGAAAGAGGCATCAGCCAGTCTAAGCATCATTTAATTGCGTCAGTTCCGAGTTACCAACCAAGCCTGTGTAGCAAGTACTTTAACTCTACCTGATAACAGCTTATTTTCCTTTTTAGGCACAAAAGGCTCCTGGTGTACCACTACGTTGGGACGAGCTTTAAAACATGCTGCCTCTTTCTGTCTTTTCAAGTCTTCTTTAAGCTGCATGAGAAGAGAGCTGTCAAGCACCAGGCATAACAAAAACACTATCTTCCCCCACCCAGAATTCAGCAGTCTTGACACTGGAAAAAGCCAGTTTGACTTCAGGTCAAGTCACTTGCATAGAAAATGATACTAAAGACAAAAAGATGCATCACTTCTTGCCTGCCGGTTACTTTTGCCCAAAAAGTGACCTGAAGAACAGTTTCAGATCACAAGTCAGGATAATTTTCAAGTGCCCACTGCAGACTTCACATAAGAAAAGCAATATTATCTATATGTCAATAAATCATCCAGCACAGAGATGGTCAGAGGGATTCAGCTGCACATAGTTGCTGCTTATAAAATACCCCACAGCTGTTCATGCAGTCATGGCAAGTCCCAGCACTCACCATAAAGGGAGAAAGAAACCCAAATCACCAGACCCTAACTCATAGCACAATTCTCATGCCAAGGACAGAATGATTCATTGCTTAAACTCAAGCAGGATACTTGCTGAAGTTGAGCACAACTCCACCAGCTACTTTAAGTCTGTTCATACCTGTTATCTTTATTATCCTACCTGCTGTTTCCAGCTCTGTAGCTTGGCAGCTCCCCTTTCATCAATCTGTAGATTGAACGGCTCAGGCTGAGTTGGGTTTTTGACCTTCTTTTCTGGCAGCTTAACATGGTCAAAATAAGGCAGAGGTAGAGCCTTGAACTTTGGCACCTGAAAGAAACAGCTCGAAATATTCCTTGCCCTTTCCTCAAAGGCACGGACCTTTGGGTGATTAACAGCCAATAGCAAAAGGCAAGTCCTGCAACACCCTTTTTACTTGAGTAGAATACAACGTAATTTTTAGTTCTTACCTCTTCCTTCTGCAATTCTTCTATTTTTTTCTCTTTTTGTATCAGCCGCTCTCTGTCACGGGAATCAAAAGAGAAAGGGCAAACTTCCACATGCCTCTGTTCTGGCATTTTAGGTTTGAAGGGCACTCCGTAATGTGGCATAGGGTTAGCTTTGATCACAGGGACCACTTCCTTTTCCTAAAGAGATATTAGTGTTAGGATCTGATACACAGCATTAGATTTTGGATTTTTGCAGAAAGACTACAATTCCTGCCACAAAGACTAGAATTCCTGTAATAAAAGTCACAACAGCATCAAGAAAACACTCTGGATACTGCAAGACAGTACCAACAACTTACAGACATCCTGAATTACAGGATCTAGAGTGACTGAGGTGAGAAGAAAGGTCACGTGCAATGTCTGCCCTTCTCAGCAACAAATAGAGAAGGCCAACATCCTTTATCTTCTAGAAATCTAAGCAGAGTTTACTTTCCTCGTTTGTAGCAGCAACACTTCAACCTAGTCAGCGTCCTCATGTTTAAAATAAGTTATTTTGTATGAGAATTTTTTGTAAAATGAGCAGCAGCAACTAAATCTTTAGCAGGGAATGGCACAGCAACAGACTTCCAGGGGAAGTTCTAGGCAGTTCTAGGGGAACTGCCTAACAGGAGGGAAGGGGCTAGCCAAACTAGAGCATCACACCCATACAGCAAATGTATGACAGGCTGGCCGAGGTAGTCACCATGGTGGGACAGGAAGACTTGACTACAGCACATTCACAACACAGTTACCTTTTCTTCATCTCTGCCAGGCACTCGGGTTCTGCTTTTCGAGGCAAAGACTGGAGACTTGGGGACTGTAACAGGAAGCACTTTCTTCTCTGGAACACCCTGTTCAGAAAAGTCAGTCAGGAGTCACCCAAGTCAACAAGAAATGCTACAGAGAAACAGCCTGATAACATAGCACGTACTCACTGCAGTTCTTACCTAATGACAGACAATGTTTACTGAAGGTTATTAAATACATGATGCAACATAGCTAAGGACATTTTGAAGCTAGTTGCCACCTCGGTCCTAATTCCTGGGTCTGGGTATTACTAAACTTCTTACCACAATGTCCTCCAGGATTTTAGTTGGACACGGCCTGGAATGGAATTCGAAGTGCTCTTCCTCCTGCTGCTTCTTACTCTCACGCTCCTGAATCCTTTTCTCTATTTCCAACTCAAAGCCAATGGGCTGCGTGAGTTCCTTCACAGCAGGTTTCTTGGGCAGGACTGATCCACCCTCTAAGATTTTGTGATCAAGCTCTCGTGCTCTGAATTTGTACCTACACAGGAATAACAGTGAAAGTCACCTACACTTGTTATGTGGCAAGATGCAGCTTCTAGCAAATGGATTCTCACAGTACAGGACAGCAATAGTCAGGTCCAGAAGCAGTTGTGCCACATGCATACGTTCCACTGTGTGGAACTCTAGTTAGTAACTACTTCACTTTTGAAACAGCAAGACTTTAAGGACCACCTCAGAGGACTGCTTTCTTAGAGATCTGAAACTGTCTACAGGAGTTTTGAATTGTATGCAGGCTGTACTGCTATACTAGGTTTGCTTTACTAATCATAAGCTGTGCTCAAAGATTAGCTTTTTTTTTTTTGAAGACTACCTTCTTCAAAATGAATTGGCTACTTTTACATCCCTACATTCCCTGCCATAAGCTTATGTACAACCTAAAAAGTGTGTTTTATGCTACTCATTCTTTTACACAATAAAGGTGTTCCTGAGAAGTGGTATTTTGGATATTATTTCCAGTGCGGTACAATTCTCTCTTAGCAGAAGAGAGTCAACCTTTACTTACTGTTGAATTTTCTCTATTTCCTCTGCTTCTAACTCTGCTGCACTCTTGCAGGTGACAGGTCTGAAGCGATGCTTTGTTTGAAGCACTGGCGTTTTAGGGTTTGTAAGCCGAGCCTTCACCGGCTTTCCTGGAACTGGGCCTAAAAATTCAAGGTACAAAGATGAGCAGTTAATAGCAAGGCCTGCAACAGACACAGGCTCTTTGCTCAGCACAGTAACCAAAGCATCTTTCTCATTCTACTACCACTTCTGCGGACAGCTTCCTGGCTGGACATAGCCAGGATTGCTCACCTTCATCAGATTTCCTGCTCCTCAAATGGTAACGAGAGGGTGTGCGTTTCTGGAATGCTTCCACCTGCTGAGCAAGGGACACATATTCTGATGTGGTTTCTTCAAGTTTTCTTTTGTTTCCCTGGGACAGATTGAAAGGTTTGGGGATAGTGGGTCCCTTCGGCATTCGCACCTGGAAATGAAAAACAGCAGTCATTATGGCCATTCAACAATGCTTCCTTTCCTCACTGATACACAATATCTGTCCCTTCCCCTTGAAAAAGAAGGCAATGCTTAACATTAGACACAAGTCTCAACCATCTGAACAAGCACATGCTAATCAGACCAAGAAACTGTATGAGGTAGAAGACTGAATGTGTAGTGACCGGTAGATCTGACATTAAAGGGCCTATTTTTTCCAAAAGTGTCCTTTCGTGTCTTGTGGCAGTGCAGACGTGCAGTAAAGTAACAGTTACACATGCACAACACTTGCCTCTCCTACCTATCTACCGGCTGAGAGGGTTACCAGCAGCATGTGTTGCAAAAGCAGAACAAAGGCAGTGTCAAGATTTAGTCAGCTGACTGCTGGCAATACTGATTCTTACCGGAGAAGGAGGATGCTTCCTCAGTACTGCTGCAAAATCCAGTTCCTTGTACTCATTCTCAGGCTGGCTTTCCACATGTTGTTTAATTCTATTCTCCGTGCAAAAGTGAAAGTCAATCGGCTTTGTTACTTGACCAACAGTTCTCTTCACAGGTTGTCCTAAGGAAGAGGAGCATGCAAGGTCTAGAAGCCTTTTAGGGTGGGATCAGGGGAGGATTTGGGGGGAAAAAAGGCATTTAATTTCTAATAGCTTGAGCAAGTTTTGGAGAGCTCATTATAATCTTTCAAAACATGACAAAAGAAAAATTTCCAGGTAGTTTAGGGGAGGATCTGCATTAGAAGCTACCTAAACCCTAATATGTAGTACAAAGTCTGGAAGGTTTCCTTTTCAAAGGTACTTGTATAGCTCCATGCAGCACTCTGCTTATGAGTCCAGTACAGCTTCAGCTTGCAGTTCAGCTAGAGCTCACCTGCTCCAGCAATAGCTGCTTTCAGGGACTCCTCATTCTTCTTCCGCAGCTCCATAACTTCCCGCTGTAACTGCTGCATCTTTTCCAGCTCCTGCTCCTCTGTACTCTTCAGCTTGCCAGAAAGATTGGTCCTCCTGCAGAAGCACATTAAAGACTGAGATACGCCCTCCTGCTTCACTGGTTATTAGCATATTAGTGCACAAGAACATGCTTATCTCTGACTTCACTGCAGAAGCATCACTCTTTATAAAAGTATATTCTTCAAAAAAGACCTGTTAGAATTTTGTTTCCTCACAGAAGCTGGCAGCTAACTGTCATCTTGCATATCCGTTTGCTGTACACATTCTTCAGCCATTAGCAAGAACTTTTTCCTCAAATCAAGAGAAGTTTTCCTTTGCACAGGAAAAGCTGCAGTACATTTCATCCAAATATTGTTGCCGTGATCTAGTGTTTACTTAATGCAATACCATCACATGCTAAATTGAAGTTGAAAACACTCTAGCCAGGGCTGTCACCCAAATCAACCATCATCAGCAAAGACAAGCTTCAGTCACAAAAAAAGCTACGTACTTCAACATTGTTGGTGTGGAGGGCACGGTCAGTTTGCTTTTCCCTCTTCCTGGGGAAGGGTCAGGATGATGCAACGGCTCTTTCTTTGGGGATACTTCTGTCAGCTTCTCTTTGCTGCTAGAGCTAAGGTACCAAGTTGTTATGGCAAACCACTCAAATTAACTGCTGTGCTCTAAATGAAAGACCACCTGCAGCTCTCACCACCATGCATAACATCCCAACACCTGGTGAGTTCTAAGGTATGCCAGACTGGCCTTACCTCAGCACAGGCCCAGGCATAGATCGTCTAGTTTTCCCTGGTACTCTAAGGCTGTAGAAGGGAAGATTAATTACCGATTTTTGGAACTTAGGCTTTTTCTTCTGAGGAGGTAGGAGCACTACAGTTCATCTAGGTATGACAGTGTTTGAAAGATTGTTTTAAAAAATATAAAATGCAATTTCCTGACCTTAAGCTTGTCACCATACACAGTATCTTAGTGGTTAAGCTAATTTGAGAAATATTTTAGCTGCAACTCCTACATAGCTCATGACTGCCTGATGACCTCCTGATGGACAAGTTAAGCCAAATTTAAGCTAGCTGACAGACGCTGAGTACGTAATAAGCTTGGGTTTCTGAAGCTTCTTATTTCATTCACACCTCCACACAGAGCATTGCCTTCACATCTTACAGCCATTTCTCCTCATTTATGAAACCAATATCTGGAATCAGGTTTAGGTCACCTGCCCCTAACCTTCTGCACTGTTCTCTGTGAGAACCCTTTCAGCCAAGTGGAAATCCTTTCAAAAGAAAGGGTTGTATCCCCCTTTAAGCCCCCAACAGAAGGACCTCAACGACGTACATTCTCATTTTTTTCAGGGGTGGAACCTCTTCCTTGTTAGCCAATGCAATAACATTTTTCTCCGCTTTGACTCTAGATGGCTGTTTGCGTTGCTGTGTTTTTCTCTGCTTTGTAGCTGGTCTTCTGCCCGCTCTAGAGTAGAACAGAAAATGGAGGTTAGCTTTCCCACGGGGTCTGAGAAGACACATGGTCAGTATCACACTATGTCAGCACACTACCCAACCCCAACATGCTCTATGTAAGCTGTATGCTTAACATAATAATCCAAATGCAGCATGAATGACTTAAGTTTTATAATCCATAAATTTAATATTCCTTGGTGTGAGTGTAAAGAGCCCCTTGCATTCATATCAAGAATGAGTTCTGCCCAACTCAGTCAGATATAAACAAAGAAACTTTATAAGCCACTTCAGTTTCAGATATCCTCACATTCCAGAAGCTCCCAGTGCTACTGAGTCCCATTTCAGAAGTATGTGAAACACTGCATTACATTTCCACCCCTAGAGATTGCCTCTCCAGCTTAGCAAGCAGATCAGCTATCCCAGTACACGATCTCTGTGCTGGAGAGCCTCAGTCCTTTAGGATAACCCCAAAACAGCTAGAACTGCAAATGCTGAGAGCGAAGACCTGCTTAGTTACACCGTCATCAATCTTCACACAAACTGAATACAAGTATTTCACCTTTGAGAAGCCTCTGCAGGAGCAGCAGCTCTCCAGCTTGTCAGGGATCCAACAATATTCTGAGGAACCACACTGGCCTGAACATTTTCTGCATCACCATCCTCTTCTCCATGGCTTTCACCTGAGAACAGTGACAAAGGTTAGCTCATAACATACACACACACACAGACACGAATAGTAACGTGAAGCCACATGAGACCTTGCTACACAATATATGAAGATGGTCCCAAAAGAGCCAGACTGAGGTCTTGTCATGTCCCTAGCGAGAAACAGGTAAAATTTATCCTCTCCTCCCCATCCTGTGCCAGCTTACTCATTGTTATTCCTTGTGATGTGACAGAAGAAAGAATGACATCAGGCTTTGAAAAAGCAGGGCTGTTCTGTAAGATGTTTGCCAGATTTTCTGCAGGAGGGACATTCTCCAGATTGGCTTGTTGGTCTGTGAGGAAAGAGAGACTTTCACTATACAGCCTACATTAGGAGTTTATAACAATACCTCTGGATAACATTATGATGTTAACAAAGTCATCCATCAAGTTACAGATCACGATCAAAGTTTAAATACAAAAACAAAACAAAAATCCAAGCATGATGAATGATGCAGTCAGCAACATGACTAATCCACTGGCACAGAAGCCAAGCCCAAAACAAGCACCATGCCAAGCTCTCATCCAAAGAGAAAACAAATCAAGGAGCTGGAAGTAACTTACCGAACCAGGAGTCTGCATTGTGTACATCATCATCACTCAAAGTCGCAAAGTTGATGCAAGGGTTTGGGACATCAAAGGAATAGCGAGATTCTGGGTGAGACATCTTCACCTCCACGCTGTCCTTGGGAATCCTCCACTTGCACTGTTACAGTCCTTTAGACAACAAGCATGGGTCACCTGTTACACCAAATCCCAACAGAGGTGTCAGCTACCCACACCATTCTCCACCTCTTTCCTTCTTCATTGTTTCTAGAGACAGATGCTGGGACAGTCTTTGCTATGTTTTCCTGTTTCATGATTCACAGCCTTTGGACAGAAGGGCTCATAAGCAATGCAGGTTCAAAACCATCAAAAAGGCCATATTTTGAAGGTTTTCCTTGTGCCTGTAGGTGCTGGAAGTGTATTTTCTAAGGGAAGCAAAGTACAAAGCTTTTCCAGAGAGCAACTGATTTGCCCTTCTCTCCCTCAGCGCACACAGCAAAGTTCTTACAATTACCAGCATATAGATTTATAGAACAGCCGCCTGACAACGAGGTGGATTGCAGAGCACTGCAAAGCTCTATCTTTCTCCATCTGAAGGGCTACAAACAAGAACTAATAAAACAAATGTGCTCTTCTGCAGAGAATATAGATTTCCAAAACAGAAGAGTTCTGCAGAGTATTGTTACTGGACAAGAACTAGGAAGAAGGCAGCACAGGACCTTGGCGAATCCCCGAGGCTGGCCAGGCTATAAACAAACCAAGTACTAAGAGTGTCAAGAACAGTCTCTGCAGTTAATTAGTGGAGCACTGACAGCAGCAGGAGTCCCTGTGTCAACAGGTGTTATTAAACACAAGGGAACAGGAACAAAGCCAGCAACTAAGTTATAAATCCACAAATCGTAACAAAACCTTTCTGCAAGGGTGTTTTCATGATGCCTCACACAGCTGCAAGGCAAAGCCCAGGAGGATGGGTTGTAAAAACTCCCGAAGGAAGTCACCTGAACTTTGCTTTTTTGAGTCCGACCAATTCTAAAGCAGCATATTCATAACCCACAAAGTCTTAGACCTCAGCCATTGCTCTAGGCAGACCATGCATAGTTCAACCGAGACTGCATGCTCCATAAATAAGAAAACGTCCGAGAGTGAACCAAAGCAGCCTTTGGGAGGTACCGCTGCTGTTCACAGCCACCAGCCCTACCTTCTGGAGGTGGCTGCACCGAGGAGGCCCAGCACAGCAGTGCTGTTGTTAAGGGGAAGAATGTCATCACAGAAGCACCATCTACACGACTGAAGGTGTCGGGGTAAGACCCAAAGAAGGCAAACAGAAGAATCAGAGCCAAAACCAACTGTAACTGAGCTCAAGACACGGCTGGAATTGAATGCTTTCCTACCACCCTTAATCAAGATAGGGTTTCTGTCAACACTATGCACTTTTTTAAAATCAAATGCGTCATCTGCATTCTCCCCTCACCCTCCCCAGTCAGTCCACCAAGCTGGAGCACCAGGCATCATGTTTCACAGCTACTTGTATCACCGCTAGGCTGCCGCAGAGCTGCAACACTTCACATTAGACAAATCATTTCCAACTTTTTACTGTGTGAAGTCCATATTCTTTCACCGCACGAGCAGTCCAGGAGTGCCTCACCACTGAGCCCCTCCTCTCCCCCCCTCACCAGACCGAGCTGAGTAGCCAGCCAGGAAAACAACACGAGTGCATCAATACCACAGTTCCAAACACAAAGTTTCTTGACAGATGGTGAAAGTTATTCTGAACGAACTCCAGAGAGTGTTTCAGTTAGATGAACTCATGGCATCCCCTTTGTAACTCCCTACATAACCCCCGAGTCTTGCACTGAACACGAGCTGCTGTGAAGCAGCAGTTGGCTGAAAGGCAGCTCACTCCTCCACCCACCAACCCAGTTTGGGACCGAGCTCCCACAGGTTAGGAAAGTTCAGCGATTTATTACTCTGATACATTCACTGCAATGGATCTGTAAACAGAACAGGCTCAGCCATGCACAGCTCAAAGCCTGCTGCCCATTCCCTCAAAGCATTTTAAAACATCTGATCATAATTTAATGGCAGAATCACCATTATCTTGATCTTTTCTTTAAAGACAGGAAGCAAAATTCTCTCTTCCACAGGAAGCAAGGTGCAGAAACGCCTTCTCATTAATAGGCACTTTACCTCATTAGCAGGCACACAGCATTAGCAGTTACCAGACGGTGGTTACAGGCACACTGCAATCCTACATAAAACCATGCTGTAATAAATGCTCTCCCCCACATCCATCGCCCTCTGTGTTGACACCAGTGTTTGCAGAGCAGGGAAACCCACACCCCTTCCTGCAGGTCGGGTCTCAGCAGGATCAGCTTGTACCTGGTCCACAAAGAGCTGCACCACCACCCCTGGCCCAAGAAAAGCATGGAAGAGGGAGGATCCAGCCCTCTTCCTTTCAAGAACAGCCCAAACTAATTTGATAAAAGTAACTGCATAACTAAAACCTTAGTTCTCTTTCTAGATCCAGTCTCCTCACTGACCTAAATAAGCTACAAACAGGCATGGCCCCATACAGTTTCCATACAGAGCCGCGAAGCCACAACCGCAAAGATGAACGGACCAGGGGTTTCTCTACACGTCAGGTTTCTTTTGAGTAAGTACACTTTGGCACATTCCAGAATAGTGCCTTGGCCTGGTTTAGATTAGTTGGCTTTGAGAAAGGATTAAGCTAAATTGGAACAAGCATTCCTATCCCAGAATAAGACTGATCCAACAGCAAGTGCAATAGGTATTTTGGAATAACTTCACACCTCGCTCTAATCCAAATTAGCTTTAAAACGCTGACATGATTCCATGACAGATCTGCTCGGTGTCTTTATTTCAGTGTAGTAGTTAATTTCTTGCCAAAAACATTTAGGCTGGACAAGGCCTGAGAAGAGTAACTCCAACGAGACCCAGCACAGTGCTGGCCTAGCTGCAATATGTGAAACTCGGCAGCAAGCGTGTGGTAAGGGAACACTTCAACTACGCAATTATGATCTAACCAAAAGAGCCTCTTATTTTTAGAGCAGCAGCCCAGCAGACTGATGGTCATCAAGCAACACAGTGACAGCCCCCACTGCCTGGGACAAAGGATCCTCCCAGCTCTGCGAGCCTTCATGTCGCAGAGAAGCGGAGCTGCAAGATAAGAAAATTGATGTCTTAAGGAGCGAGAATTGAGGAATTTGGTGTTGGGGGTGCAGCAAGGGACAGACGGAAGGAGGGTGCAGGGAAGATCTATTCTTTCTTGCTCTCTTGCACTGTAATCGGATATGCCCCTGGTCAACCCAGGACACCACCATAACACAAGGTACCACGGGAGCTTCATAAACGACAGATGTTGCTTCCTCTAAGGTCCTACCAGGTTTGGAAAGGGAACAAAGCAGTACCAGATGCACAAAAAGGACATCTTGAGTTACATCAGTAGATGAATCTGAAGCCAGTTGAATCACATGCCTGAAGACCCAACATGGACAAGCAGGAGTAGGCAAGAGAAGCTCCCTCAAGGAGGAGGAAGCTACATGGCAATTTGCTGCAGTAATTCCAGGGCCTTTTGCTGGCGCACTCAACGCTGCCTGCCATTTAAACACAGAACACTGCGCTAACAAGGAAACTGGTTGGATTCAGCCTGGCAGCTTCTTTATTCTTCTACAGCACAAAGCATTCCTTCCCTTCTACAGAGCTGACAATCCAAATTTCCCAGATGTTTTTCACTGGCTAATATATAAACTGGACAACTATAAAGAGCTGGAAACTGCCTCTCTAGAGGTACAGTCCTGTCACCAAAGCCTTGTAGGAAGCGATCCCATTACAAAGCTGCCATGCAAACTTCTACAGCACAATGCCAGTAGCCAGCAACATCCTTACTTTTTCCTGAGTGGGGTTAAGTAAACGCTTGTTACAAGCTCTGGGTCTAGAACTTCTCTTTCTTCTCTAGTAGTCCTCACTCAATGCTCAGACATGCTTTTCTGCAGCACAGAACAATGCTTCTATCCCATCATGTAATTTGCAAGTTCAAATTCAGATTGTGAGACAGCTTACATGAAGGCAAGAGATGAGCACGCAGAGCTCCACAGACCACCCTGACCTGCCATCACTCGCCTGTCACGATAGGAGGAGCAAGATGCTGGAGCAGCAGCTTTTCTCACGAGCAGCCTTTACTCTGCTAACAGGTACCCAGAGCTGCCTCCCTTCCAACAGCCCAACGTGAACAGCCCTGACACCTCGCACTCTGTAAACAAGATCCCACGAGTTCTAGGAGACATGGAGATGGCATGTTCTAAGAATAGCCATTCAAGGAACCAACCATAAGCTAGTTTTAGCAGGTATAACCTCAGCTTATTATTAGATATATTGACATTCCTCTAGTCCAAAAAAAAGTGCTGTATAAGAACAGCTAGCTTGATGGCTTCTCTGTTACTTAAGTTACTTAAGTCGCATTTCCCCCAGTTTTCTTCCCTCCTTTTCCTAGGGAGCAAGACTTGGTTTGAGAAGTAGCAAAACCTTTTTCATTCCTCCACAGTCAAGACGCGTGCTCCCCCGGGCTCCGAGCAGCCGCCGTGAAGGAACAGCCTCGCCCGCGAGGGGCACACCCGCCTCGGGCTTTCCTCGGGTTACGTTTCGCCTTGCTTGCGGCCTCGCACTTTGACGGGCGCCCCTCCGCCGGCCGCGGCTGCCCGCTCGCGAAGCTTACTTCGGTTCTACCGGCCCCGCTCAAGCGGGGGAAGCCTCGCCCCGGGCTCCGCACGCCCCCACCGTCCCGCAGCGCTGCCCCCAGCCACCGGGCTGGAGCGCGGCAAGAGCGGCTCCAGGCACGAGCCGGGCTCCCGGGCCCGCTTCCGAGCCCCGCCGGGGGCAGCTCCGCCACGGCCGGCGGCGGAGTTGGGGAGGGGTCGGGGCCGTGTTACCGAGGCCTGAGCTCAGTGCGGGCCCACGACCTCCGCCGTGAGGCGGCCACGGCG
>VXAL01007486.1:18930-38216 GCA_013399475.1 Chauna torquata | reverse complement strand
TTGAATGAGACAAACCCCAGATACCAAACCATTCTGTGATTTTCTAATTCTGTCAAAAAGCAGTGCTCAAGGAGCTCCGAAAAGGATGTTGTTCAGGCAACCAGGTGACAGTTTGTAAGTGCTGACAGGCTCCCCTGTGCACGTTGGCTGAGTGAGGAGAGATGCAGGCAGAAGCTGCCAGTCAAGGCTGCCTTCTTCTGCACTGGAACAAACACTGAAAAATGTTTATTTTCCTAGTTTTTCCTAGTTCTTTGGGAGCCCAAGAAGATAGCACAGTTTTCTTTGGAACTTTGAATTTGGGTTTTAGTTTTCTATCATGTAATACTCCAATAAGGGGCAGAACATGTCTGGGGATCCATGAATCTGTTCACCTTTGGCATGGAACTTGGCAACTTTCACCCACAGTCAGTCTGAGGACTGTCCTCAGTTAAGTAGGCTTTATCTCTCATAGCCACAAAACTACAAGCAACGAATCCCAGGGACATCAAGGAGAAGAAGGAAGCTGGAGTTTTTGTAAGCCGTCATAGAATCATTCTCTGGGGTTGGCTGGAAAGTTAATGTAACACCTAGATCATATAAAAGGCAGAGAAGTCTTTAGTAAGCACAACCTTAGTTGTGGACAATACCTTGAAAACAAATTCTCAGCTTTAGGATTTTGTTGAATCACAAACAGAGTGCCTATAGCCTCAGGACAGTGGGAGAAATAAATGTAGACAAAGAAATTAATATTCTCCTTCCTGGGTGAATAATTGTCCTTTTCCTTCCAACACATTTTAAAACCTATATTACAAAACTTTCTTAGAGTCAGTACATAGAAGTACTGATTTTTTACAAAAGAACAATTGGACAGGTCAAACATATTTGTGTGGCAGCAGTGAAGAGGAGGGGCACTTTATTTAGAGAATTGGACAAATTCCATAGAGAAAAAGAGAAATTAGACATATCAATGAATAAGAAATGGTGAAGATTTTTGAAGCTGCTACAAGACCCATGTTTGAAAGCAGGCTTCCAAAGTGCTTTTGGCTTGGAAAAATTATGTTGTTGCTAATGAACTTGTTTTCCTTAATTTGGACATTATAACTCTGAGATAGTCTTTAGAAGAAACACATGCTATACAGTGCTCTTGCAGTTATATTTGTAATAGATTTCATGAAGGAAAAGTTTAAAATATTTTTTTCTGTAATAATTTCATAAAGTAAACTCTACAGCTGATAATTCTGTTCCAGAAGAATAGCACTTTATTTATCCAGCTGGTAAGGAAAATAACATTTGGTTTAGATTAGGAGAAAAGAAAGTTTAGGAAATATTTATCATGCATCTGATAGTAACTATTAGTGTTGCTGTGATGAGAAGTCCCTTGGATGGGGTTGCAAGCTAGATGCATCACCATTTTCCTCTTAAATCAGGTGAGTGCTCTGATACCTCCAAGCTCAATTTTGCTAGAACCCAAGCTAGGGAAGATTTTAATTAGAGATGCCTTGGAGGGTTACAGACCGGAAGTCCTGGCTTTGCAAGTGAGTCTCCACACCTGCCCGCTATGTCCTCGAGAGACAGGTTGTTCCCAACCCATATGTCCTTATATCCCACAGAGATTTCTTCTGCTTGTTGCTATGTTAAGTGTTGCTTTCACTGTTTCCCTCAGAGCAGGGTCCCCACGAACATGAGACTATGGTGCAAGATACCTCTGGGGCATTTGTCCTCAGGTTGATGCTTCTGAAGAGTGAGCCTTTGGCAAGACAGAATGTGTGTGTGACTTCAAGGTAAGTCACACACCCGATTTGTCCCAGGAAGGTAGAATGAAGAACTGCAAAAATCACACACCATAAGAACCATGGGCCAGGGAGCTCCCCCTTGTGTGTCAAGACATTCACTGTCCTCTGGTGGTGTGTTAAGTATTTTATTTTCTTTTTCCTTTCCTCCTCCTTTTTGCTTCAGTAGCTGAGAGATACTAGCCTTTTTGATGATGATAGTCAATTTTTCATTTTCTAGTAGCACCTAAGGGGTCCTGCACTGTCAGGCCAGCTCAGATGCAATGTGTTTTGTTAAGTTAGACAACCTGTGTGCAGCTTTCATGCTCCCAGAGCCTCTCAAAGTAAGAGAAGGAAGGAAAGCTCCTGTTTTCCTTTAATGCTAGGAGGAATGACTAGCAGGCATGTTAGCAAATAGCTCACCAGGTTTGCTGACCTGCTGCAGCGCCTACTGAGAAGATGAGGAAGGTGGGTCTAAACTGCACCTGATGAGAACTGAATGCTTTAGCTGTGTGGGTCCTGCAGAAAGGAGTGCTCTCTGATCTGTTTTACAGAATATATTTGCTCCTGCATGTTGCAGGGAGGCTGATTTAATCAGTTGCTCTGGCAGCAGCTGTAGCACCAAGCTCTGTGTGGAGACAGACAGAGGATTGTTTTCTCTGTAGAGGAGAGTGAGGTGCTCTTATGTTGGTCTCTGCTGAGACCAAAGTGTTGCTGGGAAAATAATGAAATAGAATTTTAGATGAATTTATAGCAAAATTTGGACTGCCCATGAAGCTCTCATGCCTCTGAGTTAGTCAGCAGCTGAACGTTGGTTTTCTCAACAGCAAAGCATTACTTAAGTGCCTCAGATCTGGTTTGGATCTGAGGTATGCTGTTTGAATTAAATACTTGAATTAAATGAACTGGGAGAAAACGTTTCCCTTGAAACACATACTAATGTTCATATCTGCCTGTTTAGACCACTTCTTATGGTTTGAGTACTACTTCTTCCTCAGACAACAGTTTGCACTCCTTTGAAAATTACTGTCTCTTAAAAAGAAGCATTTGGTTAACCTGTGTCTACAGATCATTTGCAAAAAAATGTATAGTTGTAGACAGGCAGATTTATGAAAAAAAACCTGGGCTTTGCAGGAGAGGAGTTAGTTCAGCAGGCAAGGAATGGAGGAATCGGCTCAGAGTTTAGTGTGTCCCTCTGCTGCTGGCTCCTTGTGCAGCCTGCAGCGTTGCTAGGAAGGAGTGCTTTTTTTAAGGCATATCTCATTGGCTATACATTTCAGAACTGGTTAATATGCTTTGTTGATCTCATCTTATTTTGATACTTATTAAATACAACGTGTATGGGTAAACTAAATTAGCTTAATTTGATCAAAATTATTGAGGGTTAAACTCTTCCCAGAGGCCAGAGATCAGCCAAACCATATAAGAGACTGACGGGCCTGACTCATCAGCCTCTGAGTCACACACTCTTACAGTTCTTGTTTACAGTGTATGGGAAAATTGTGCAAGGTCTTTTGTTGCTTTGCTGACTTTTAAGGCAGTTTATCAATTTGTGGGGGTTGGGGGAAAGGAGCAGGTGCCATGCAATTAAACAGTGCTCTGGGGACAGATAACGTGGAGAATATCTGATGTCAAATACCGGGGTGGAAAAAGTGTCGCACATAGCAGCATGCAGTCACAGAACTTTCACAGCAATCAAAAGCTTTCTATAGGCTGCTTTCCTTTCCTCAGTAAATCAAGCCGTAAATGGGATTTCAGAGTCTCTTCAATGTATGTAGTTAATCTTTCTCTTCATTGCACTGCAGGCGTTAAGGATATGACTGCTTGGCTAATTACTCATAATCCTCTATTTACTTTTAAAGCGGGGCAGAAACATACAGTTCTTCATTGCCTAAATATCACATAGGTCTACTTTGATATGGTTCCAACATTTGAAAAAAGCTGTAGTGACAAAATATATATAAAATATAGTATGAGAAATTCCTTTTAAGACCCCAGCATCCTGAAATGGTGGGTGTAACTGTTCATACTTTAAAGCCAACATCAAAATATTCTTCCAACAGTGATAATCTCTGTAATTAAAGCTTATAAAAATGTTGAATGATTTATTTTTTTAAGTTTAATTCATGTTTGTTAATTCAGATCTAAATACCAGCAGACTTTCTCGCACTGAAATTAGAAATAATTCTCTTTCTTCTGGTAATGTATGCTAAAAGCTTATGCTGAAGTTCTCATCTTAATTGATTGCACTCTTCTGATTCTAGCCTTAATCACCAGTATCAAAAACAGCCTTCCAAGAAAAAAAGTTGATGAAGTATAGAACTAGCATACTCTGTGAAACATCAGGTGGAAAAGCATATTTGACTTTAGGGTACAGGATTTTTTCAGCTATTTTCATACAGAAAAGTCACCTAGGAGCTTTTAATAACCCGTAAAACTGTCAAATTGTTTTATGCAAGGCTGACTCACTGTAATTAGGAAATCCATCTTATCTAACACAAAACAGAAACATTATAGTAACTAGGAACAAAAGGATAGCTTTACCCAGAAGATGCACAATGAACACAGTTCTGCTAATATAAATACACTTCTCGGGTGGATTTGATACCCAAACACTGCATTGACATTTGCAATCCAGATTGCAAAATAAAACTAAAAAAAAAGGTTAAGGGATGACTTGGATACAGTGATCTGTATTCTTAATTCTAATCTGTGTAGAGCTTAGTTTCACAGGGAGTTTAATAAGAGTAAGCTTTTTTTACTGCAGATGTCACAAAAACCCAAGTTTAAAGAAAACTAAGTAAAAATTTGATTTCCTTTTCCAGACTTAAGATCTTGGATAAAGTTTGTTATTCAGAGCTAAAACTGTGGCCAGTATACGTCTGAGTTTTCTATGTAAAGTATAATATGAAAGAATGGTGTATGAAGAGTATACTATAATATTGTATGAAGAGTACAACTAGAAATGTTTTCCATTTTGAAAAAAAAAAAAAACCTTCTAATTAAGAAGAAAAAGAAATCAGATAAAGGGAATCAAATGTCCATGTTTTATTTCAAAAAATACAAATATCTCTTTAAATTAAAGTAAATAAATGATCTGGACATCTGATGATAAGCACATCTAAGTAATTTTTTTTTTCCATGTTCAAGATGAAGCGCTGAGAACAGACTGTTTTGTGTCTTGAGTATCTTCCTTTAATGTGAACTCTCAGAAGTTCGTAAGATCATAAGAGGAAAATTTTTTACTGGAGGGGCTGATCAAACACTGGATACCTGGAGAGATTGTGGTATCTCCATTCCTGGAGATATTCAAAACTCACCTGGGCACAGCCCTGGGAAATTTGCTGTAGCTGCGTGGACGTTGGACTAGATCATCTCCAGAGGTGCCTGCCAGCCTCAGCCACAATGTGTTTCTGTAATAATTAGGAAAAACGTATTCTGTCTTGTGATTGTAACACCAAGAGTGATATTATCTTAACAATAAAATGAGAAATTTTATTAAAGCTTGACTGGTTTCATCTCCTCCTGTACCTTGATAGAGATGAAAAACATACACGTTGCTTCTGTGACATGATTTTCCTCTCTCCTTATTTCTACACTCGTATTAATTTCTCCTTTCCTCAAGCTATTCCATCAGTGTGCAGTGATTCTCCATATTTAATCACTGATTTAATGCATCTTGTCCCTACTTACCATCTCTTTTGCAATTTGTCATTTGTGATGTTATAAAAGTGTTTTATGCATATATATAGTACAAGTGTGCAGACAGCATCGTCTAGGACCTGTGACTGCAATTCTGACAAGAATAGTTGCTAATGGTATATTGTTATACACTATACACTGTTATACAGGGGAAGGTGACAGGATAATCAAAAATATGTAAGGCAGGTTTTTTTTGTTAAAGAAGTGGTGGAGGAGGCTTTGATGCTTCAGTCCTGAAAATGACAATGTGAGAGGACAGATTAAGATTGTAAGAATCATGTTTTGCAGGGAGAAAGTAGATAGATAAACTTGCTGACTGGTTTTGACCAGTGCAAGAACTTGGAGTCATCAAAGGACGTCATTAGGAGACAGGTTTAAAGCAAGCAAGAGGAGGTAGCTCTTCATGCAAGGTATCCATCTGCAGTATCCATCTTTGCAAAGAACACTGTGAATAATAAAAATTCTTGTGAGCTTAAGGGGAGATCAAACAAGTACATGAAGAAAAATCCACTGAAGTTTACTCAACCACAGGAACCCTTTCTGATTCAGGAAAGAGAGGGAAGTGAGTGTTTTATCTGCCTGACATGTTTTTACACTTTTCTCTTATGGCCAGCATGAGAGACTGTGTATCAAGATAAATGAATCTTTGGTCTGACACAGTCTGGTCATTCTTATATGTCTGTGTTACACAGTCAGATCAGGTTATTTCTGATATATCATATAAAGAAATATCAAAAGAGATGACTTGTCACAGAACCACTAATAACTTAAAAATTGAAGTTCAAAAAAATTCCTATTAGTACGTTCTAACTGGTGGCAGTTTCTTTCCCAAACGTATTTCTAATGAAAGATGAACAAAAATTAAAATATAATAAAATAAAACAAAATAAAAATCATTTAAACTTCTATGGTCTGAGAACAAAGAAATAACATGGCCTAGCATAGCTAAATATAGGCTAATTTATACATCAGTGTGAGGTTTGTTAGCTGTGTTGAAAGGGTGTATTTTTTTTGTTTGGANGCATGAGAGACTGTGTATCAAGATAAATGAATCTTTGGTCTGACACAGTCTGGTCATTCTTATATGTCTGTGTTACACAGTCAGATCAGGTTATTTCTGATATATCATATAAAGAAATATCAAAAGAGATGACTTGTCACAGAACCACTAATAACTTAAAAATTGAAGTTCAAAAAAATTCCTATTAGTACGTTCTAACTGGTGGCAGTTTCTTTCCCAAACGTATTTCTAATGAAAGATGAACAAAAATTAAAATATAATAAAATAAAACAAAATAAAAATCATTTAAACTTCTATGGTCTGAGAACAAAGAAATAACATGGCCTAGCATAGCTAAATATAGGCTAATTTATACATCAGTGTGAGGTTTGTTAGCTGTGTTGAAAGGGTGTATTTTTTTTGTTTGGAAACAGGGCCTATCCTATACATTTTTTGTATGAGGACAAGCTTTAAAAGTTAAGCAACATCTATTCTGATAAATGAAAGTTGCTATTGCATACATTGAGTATTTCACAAATTAATATTTAAGCAGTGTACTAAACTCCTCAGTTTCAGCACTTAGTGTACTTACCACAAAAAAACAAACAGTACTATATCCAAATTACAGTCTCTCTTTTTCTGTTTCTCCCATTCATTTCTGTCCTCTGTTCATTGGAAAGACTCTTTAACTCTTTGTCAGGTTATAGAATTGACCAAAGCCAAGAGAAGACATACATCAGCTACTATAGGTGTATTTTCTGTCATCTGCCCCTCTACAAAAGGGGTAAATCCTCACTGGCGTGGCTAAGAGGCACCATTTTGCCTCACAACTGCAGATGAAGAACTAAAAGAAATAATATCATACTCATTACATTTCCAAGTTAATTAGCAATGGGGCCAGATGTTAAGAGAGGGAGGCTTTTTTTTTTTTTTTCGCTAGCTACTGCCTTTGTCTTGTTTTTAGCAAGGTCCTTAGACAATAGGCCCATAGATCAAACTTTTGGTGACTGAGGAAGAGGTTTTCATGTGTTTGACAAACTTTACATCAAAAGACTGGTTTGAGCTTCATCTGGTGCTCTGTAAATGCATACTGTAAGGGGCTGCACTCAGTTTTCTAGAAAACACATTGGTTCATAAAAGGCACTGTGGAAATCCCACAAGGCACTACTCAAAGAGACAGCTCTCTTGTTGACTGACTAGATACCCAATCATCAAACATGTTATTGTATAACAAGACAGCTCCTACAAATTGTCGTCTAAAATTTAATTAGAATATTCTATTCACTAAAAAACATAACCAGAAATATATAGCATTACAAACATCATGGAAATGGTTTAGAGCACCACAATTCATTTTTTGTCTTCAGATGCACCAATTAAAATCTGAGCTTTTCAAGACACAGTGTTTCTTTTATCATTACTTTGCTGCTTAGCATAATGGTACACTGGTGTTGACAGAAGGTCTGGAAGCATAATCATAACCTAGTAAAAATTGTGTACAATACTAAATAAGACCTTTGTGTTTGTATGAGTCAAGCAAAGAGCACAGGAAGGGAGTAAGATGACTCACATTTGTCTTACTGTATTTTACATTTTACCAAGAAACTAATGGTAACATTATAAAGTCTGAGTGTTTGGTTGTAAGTTGTTCTTGTCAGGGTTCTGTATACTAATCTATTCTCAACAATTTTAGCTTCATGATATCAAAATACCTAATTTCCTATGTGCAATTCAAAAAAAAAAAAATGCAGCAACTGGTCAAGTATTCTCAGCACTTGGAAAACAGTTCACAAATGCTACAAAACCAATTAGTGAAATCATAAAGAAGAAGCTGGTGAAAGCAAAAAGAAGTCCCAGCTGATTCTGGTGTATTCTAAAAAGAACTGCTTCCAGCTGTGTGTTAAACAGTGTCTGCTTCAGGTCTGTCAACTTCCTTGTTATTGTTACTGTTTATTTGCACTGCCAGAGTACCACTCTACCCTGGTCGAACAGATGGCTCTTCTGGTCTGGCTGCAGTACAAACACAGAGTAAAAAGCTTGTTTTCCCAAGGAATTTACAGCACCACAGTAATTAAAAAAAAAAAAAAAAGAAAAAAAAAGCAGAAAACAAAAATTGAGAAACTAATTCAGGAACACAGGAGAAACAGTAAAGCAACATGGGTCTGCAGCATCAGCAATACCCACAATGTAGGAAATGTTGAACTGTTGAAAAGGCACCAAAAAAAGGAGATTTGATCATGACAGTGTGTATTCAGGACAGTCAGGACAGAATAAATCCAGGCATTAGCTTCCTAGATAGCTATCTGTGTGATTTTCATCCTGAATGGCAAACTCTGGAGGCTGTTGGCATAAATTTGATAGTTGGTGGTGTGAATAACGATGATCACAGGTGCACTTCAGTTTACCTGGTAAGACTCTTTTATCCTAACTGCAATTGTCTGAATTTCTCTACAATATATTTAGTTATTTTTCATTGTTCTGTACCATTTTTCTGTATCATGCTTTTCTTAACTAGCAGATTTTAGTGTTCCTTATTGCCAAAGAACATTTGCTCTGGAAACCTTTTATTATCCTCATATGGAAGATATTCTCTTGAAAACCATATCTCATGTGAAAGTAGCTTGATCCTTGCTTTTACACCTCTGATGCCTGGAACATAGCTTTAGATTGCATACTGTCCAGGAGACTGTTAGGATCATTCAGGAAATAACACGGCTTTGGTGTAAGAGCCCATACACAATATTTATTACAGTTGTCAACTTCTTGTAGCTTTTCCTTGACAAAATACTAAGTCCTGGCAAATTCCCCCGTAGGTAATCGCAAGCTTTCTATTTGAATTCCACCTGAGAATTCAAATGGAATAATTAATGTTTTCCCTTTTAAATTAGTGATGTGAAGAATTAACTTATACAGGATGAATGCTGTATGTTCCTAGACAAAGCATACACACAACCTTCTGAGCAGCCCTGTTTGGTCCATCCATGTGGATAAATCTGCCCATGTGAAAGGAGAAAACTGCCATATCAAGGGTGCTTCAATTAAATGTTGAACTGTCATATATGTCTTGCAGGTGTACAACTAGCAAGGTCAGTGTGTTGTCTTTGTAGTTCTTCCATAACAATCTCTCAAAGTAATGCAAGTATTGTTTATTAGTCTTAGCTCTGGTAAGTGTCACCACTTGGTATAAGTTAAGACGTAACGAGTGATTTAAAAGTGCAATTTAAAGTCTTTTACTATTTGCTTATGGATCTTCCTTATCTACTCAAATGAGATATTAAGTTGGGAGGTGAAAAAATACTTTGAGTGTGCTTTAGCATTATTGCCAAACAACATCATGACTGCATCCCTCAGAGGGTATGTACCCTTCCTGGGATAATAGTAAAATGTCTCTCTCTTAGCTGCCGAAAGGAAAAGCAGTGTCAACAGACACAGTTACCAGGTGCTCTGTCATCCTATGATTCAATGAAACTGAGCAGAAACGGCAAGACTTTGCCAAAGCTCTTCCTATCCTGTTCTTTCTGGATGCCATGGACTGGACCTCTCATGCTGCTGGGTGCCACAAGATGGGACCTGTCACTGAAGGCCAGTAAAAAAAGGAAGTCAGCAACTGCCTGCTCTGAGCTAGCAATTAGGGAAATGTTGAGAACTAGAATACCTTTAAATCCCATTCCCAAGACCCTTGAGACGGGGAACCCCTTATTCTCAAGTGGTTGCTCACCACCTGAAACACAGGTCTGACCTGAGCTGGAGACACTTTTTAAAAACACAGCAAAAGCACCAGTTGCCCCTGCTGTCCTTCTCCAGAAAAATATTCATCTGACCATTTGAGAATCATAAAGTCATAGAATATTTTGGATTGGAAGTGACCTTAAAGATCTTCTGGTCCACCTCCTGCCTGCCGTGGGCAGGGACACCTCCCACTAGACCAGGCTGCGCAAAGCCCCATCCAGCCTGGCCTTGAACACTTCCAGGGATGGGGCATCCATAGCTTCTCTGGACAACCTCTTCCAATGCCTCACCACCCTCTGAGTAAAGAGTTTCTTCCATACATCTAATCTAAATCTACCCTCTTGTAGTTTAAACCCTTTGCCCTTTATCCTATCCCTACACTGCCTGATGAAGAGTCCCTCCCCACCTTTCCTGTAGGCCCCCTTTAGGTACTAGAAGGCCGCTAGGAGGTCTCCCTGGAGCCTTCTCTTCTCTAGGCTGAACAACCCCAACTCTCTCAGCCTGTCTTCACAGGAGAGCATCCTCACGGCCCTCCTCTGGACTCGCTCTAACAGCTCCATGGCTTTCTAATGTTGGGGGCCCCAGAGCTGGATGCAGCACTCCGGGTGGGGTCTCACAAGAACAGAGCAGAGGGGGAGAATCACCTCCCTCGACCCGCTGGCCATGCTTCTGTTGACGCAGCCCAGGATACAGCAGGCTTTCTGGGCTGCCAGCGCACATTGCTGGCTCATGCTGAGTTTTTCATTCACCAATGCCCCCAAGCCCTTCTCTGCAGGGCTGCTCTCAATCCGCTCATCACCCTGCCTCTATTCATGTTTCAGATTGCCTTGACCCGAGTGCAGGACCTTGCACTTGGTCCTGTTGAGCTTCATGAATTTTGCATGGGCCCACCTCTCAAGCCGGTGGATGGCATCCTGGGATAGATGTTGCTTCCCGTCCCTCTTGATAAAGCCATATATCTGTGCAAAGGAATGATTCACTGGACTCCTGAAGGATAGTGAAGAGGGACTATGGCTTTAATTTACATTGGTTTCATTTGGGAGAGAACAAGCGGGGTGTACTTGTTTTCCAAACCCAGCTTACATAAAAGTACTAGACACCCTACATGAAAACAATGAAAACAAAAAATTTCACATCATCATTCTTTTGGCTCTAAAAAGCTTCTGTCTCCACCTACAATCTTTGAGGAGCTGAGACTCCATGAGTGTAAAGTGTGGTATAAGTACACAAATCAGTCTGAGCTTCTCAGGGGATTTGGCTGGGAGAACATGTTGTCTCTGGATTGAGATACGGATTAGGCATGAGTTCAGCCTACAGCTGCCAAATGCATCTAAGCCTAGGACAGCAAAGAGGAGCCTACAAAGGAGTACCACTCCAGCTACTTGCAGAGGGTCTTCAGTAAAAGTGAGGAGAGCTGTAGTACCTCGACGGTAAGGTTACAGGTGTCTTCAGTTTCATTGTCTTGAATTTATGTCTTTAAATTCTTCCTGTGTCCTATTTCATGTCTCAGGTTTGTGCTGGATCTAAGCTCATGGTTCAATGTCAGTCCAGTCCTATGCTGCAATAAAGAAAAAATGACCTGTTACTATCTTTAGGTATGGCTTTAAGCAGTCCAAAATTCCAGGATCACGTTTACACAAAAGTTTCTTAAAATATTTATGCTGGAATTATTGGCACACAAATGCTGTTTGAAGTTTGCAAACCTTGTGAATTTATCCTAAGCATTATAATTAAATGTCTTATACACAGTTTGTATTTGTGACTTACTGCAAGATAAGTTAGTGGCAGGCTTAGTTTCTATAACTGTTAATGCTCACTTAAGGAAATTGAAACATAAAAACTTAGCCAAGGATAGCTTCTGAGAAACTTCTGCAAGAGATATGAAGAAGACCAGACAAAATCTGAATCTAAACAGAGTGATTCATGTACTACTTTGTGTATTACAGTTACTTTTCTACTGAAATGAACTAATGAGTCAAAACTAGTTTTATTAAGTATTCTGGTATTTGCTGGGCAAAACAAACACAGGAAAAAGTAAGTATTTAAGGAGGTTGCTTATTGTCTTGATTTTATCTGCTAAAACAAGATTACACACATAGCTGTAGTTTCTATTTACAAAGAACAGACACTATAGACAATATGTGGATTTTTTTTCTATTTCTGTAATATTTTATGTATTTTTTTTTAATTAAAGAACAAGACACTGGAATTTTAAGACTTAATTTTTCTCTATTGGAGCCGTGCTCATGACTACAGAGAACAGTTTTAGAGAAAGATTAAGCTAAAAGAGACCTCTGGAGGCCATGCAGTCCAACTCACTTGTAAGTTAGACCAGGTTGCTCAGGACTATGCCCAGGGGAGTTTTGAAATTGTGGAAGGATGGAGGTTTTGTGGTGTACGGGCCACCTGCCCCAGCATTCATCTAGCGTTACACCAAAAAGTTTGCTTTATACTTATATGCAACATAAAAAAATATCTCTCTTAGGGTAGACTAGATGGTAAGTGGAATAAATCCAAAATGATGCCATCGATTTGTTATTACCTACAAAAACAAACAAAAAACCAACATACACACACAAAACCCAAACAAACAACATTTAGAAAACATGGAGGCACAGAAAAAGAAGGGATCAGCAGAAGTTCAGCCTTATTTCCCACAGGGACTGTGGGAAATACAGGATGATTTTTATAACATTTGTAGCAGCATCTCTATAATGTATATGTCCTGAGCCATAATCTTCAGGTTGAATGACTGATGTTGGATATTTAATTATTGATACCAGCTATGTTGTCCAACTTCATGAAAACTATCTTAGCCCATGTGGCCAGCCAGGGTGGTGAAGTAAATTGTGCTTGTGCCCCAGAGTAGTAATATTTGTTACAGAAACCATGGAGAGTCCTACCATTCAACCTGTGAGCTCAGAGCTTTGTTTCTTTGGTTCTCTGGTTCTCTGTTTTTCCTCTTTGTTGTTTCTCTTTGTTCTCTTTGATTTTCTGTATGGACAGGATGGGCAGACAGTGAGGTGGATGGAAAACTGGCTGAATGACTGGGCCCAAAGGGTGGTAATCAATTGCACAAAGCTTAGTTGGAGGCCAGTAACTAGTGGTGTACCTCAGGGGTCAGTACCGGTTCTAGTCCTGTTTAACATCTTCATTAATGAGCTGAATGATGGGGCAGAGCGGGTCCTCAGCAAGCTTGCAGATGACACAACACTGGAGAAGTAGCTGAGAATATACCAGATATTCTATACCAGAGAACAGTGCTGCCATCCAGAGGGACCTGGACAGGCTGGCGAACTGGGCTGACAGGAACCTCATGAAGTTCAACAAGGGGAAGTGCAAAGTTCTGCACCCGGGGAGGAACAACCCCAGGCACCAGGACATACTGGGCGCCCAGCAGCTGGGAAACGGCTCAACATGAAAGGCCCTGTGGGTCCTGGTGGGCACCAAGTTGAACATGAGCCAGAAACATGCCCTTGGAACTAGGAAGGCTAGCGGTGTTCTTGGTGGCATTAGGTAAAGTATTGCCAGCAGGTCGAGGGAGATGATCCTTCCCCTCTACTCAGCACTGGTAAGAAGGGCATAAAGACTGAACTATGCACTCTCTGTGAACTCTCATCTATCAAAAGATGCCCAGCAATGAGTCATCATCAGCAGAGTGGTGAATGCAGAAAATAAAAATTTCAAGGCAGAAGATAAGAGCAGGGGAAGAAACATATCCATTTTCACCATCCTAAGCAGCGAAAGGATATGTCTTTGAGTGAAAAGAACAAATACAAAATCTCTGGGAGCTAGAAAATAAACTCCCACTTTTTGCTGGTAGCAAAAATTTACAAAATATTAACTGGTAAGGGATAAATTTGCATCTTGTTCTAAAGAGGCAAGTATGCCCAAGTGAAACCAACGCTTGATTTGCTCCAACAGCAAAAACTCTGACAGATGATAACCAGAACCTTCTGCTCTCTGCTAGAAGAAAGGATGAGATCAGGCCTAAAACTGAACAAAAACACTGAAATGACAACTGATATCAGTACAGTACATGACCACTTACATACTGATACCACAACAGATCTAGCCCCTAGGAGGGAAGAGCGACACAGACCTAATGATGACCAAGCTGTTTAAATAACAGTGAGACTTAAACTGAAAATATTTCTTCCAAACATCCCAGATGTGGAGGAAAACAACTCAAGGGAAATTACCCCCAAAACAAGCCATGCAGGCATGGCTTTCCCAGCATTATATCAACACATCTCTAGAAGTTGCTCACTCTTTCTGAAATAATAAGTACATGGAGATAAATCTAAAAGTCAGTCATGCTACAGCATGATCTCAAAGTGTCAGATAAAATATGACAGATTTACAATATTACTTCACCTTGAAGAGACTTCCTGAGATCATACAGACCTAGCTCCCTGCTCAGGCAGAGTCAAGTAGAGCAGGTTGCCCATTATGGTGGTTTTACCCAGCTGAGCAGCAGAACTCCACCACAGCTGCTCTCTCGCTCCCCCTCCTCAAAGGAACAGGGGGAGAAAACACGATGGACAAGGGCTTAAGGGCTGAGATAAGGACAAGAAGTTTACTCACAAGTTATCATCACGGGCAAAACAGACTCAACATAGGGAGATTAATATAATTTATTACTGTCACTAACGGACTAGAGCAGTGAGAAACTAAAAGCAAACTACAAACCCCTCCCCCCATCCACCCTCTTCTACCTCCTCCCCCCGAGCGGCGCAGGGGAACGGGGAATGGGGGTTGCAGTCAGTCTGTGTTGCTTCGTCTGTGCCGCTCCTTCATGGTCGCTCTCTGTTCCCCTGCTCCAACGTGGGGTCCCTCCCACAGGATGCCATCCTTCCCGAACGGATCCTGCGTGGGCTTCCCACAGGCTGCAGCTCTTCAAANCCTCCTTCAGGCCACATCCACCTGCTCCTCCGTGGGCTCCTCCACGGGCTGCAGCGTGGAGATCTGCTCCATGTGGTACCCCATGGGCTGCAGGGGGACAGCCTGCTCCACCATGGGCCTCACCACAGGCTGCAGGGGAACATCTGCTCCAGTGCCTGGAGCACCTCCTGCCCTCCTTCTGCACTGACCTTGGTGCCTGCAGGGCTGTTCCTCACTCCTCTCACTCCCAGCTGCTGTTGCAGTGCAGTTTTTTCCCCTTCTTAAATCTGCTCTCCCAGAGGCGCAAACAACATTGCTCATTGGTTCAGGTCTGGCCAGCGGTGCGTCCCTTTTGGAGCCGGCTGGAGCTGGCTCTTATCTGACATGGGGCAGCTTCTGGAATCTTCTCACAGAGGCCACCCCTGTGGCCCCCCTGCTACCGAACCCTTGCCACTTAAACCCAATACACCCATGACCATGTCTAGTTGGGTTTTGAATATCTCAATGAATGGAAACTCCACAAACTGTCTGGGCAACCTGTGTGAGTGTCTGACCACCCTCACAGTTAAAAAAGTGGTGTTTGTTTGTTCAGATGGAATATTCTGTGTTTTCGTATCCATTGCTTCTTGTCCTGCCAGTGGACACCATGGAGAAGAGTCTGGCTCAGCAAAAATACCTAAAAAGCACCAAAAATAGTTATCTTGGGGGAATTTAAGAGAAAGCAATCTAAGGAAAAGAAAAGACATCTTTTAACATTCATCATTCTGACAGGATAGGACCATCCAAGATACTTAGTTTGCAAGAAAGTATCATGAAATCAGATTAACTAGATTATTGAGAAAAAATATTCCCTTAAAAGTCCCCACTACGGAAAAGAGACAAGTTTTCTGAACAATAAAGATATCATATACTAGCCAAATACGAGTCAGAACATTCAAACTTTAGTGCGTAAGTATGACGCACATAAGAAATTGCAAAGACCCTTTTCCTGTAAACCATACAAATACTCCTTTTGACTCCTATTCTCATTTCCAGGCAGTAGTATCTCCGTAGAAAAAGCAACGAAACACAAAGGTATCTTCTTTAACGGAGTGGAGGCAGTATCAAACAAAGGATATCAACTTGCTGCAGCAACATAAAATTGTCTCTTCGAAGATGCCATCTTTCCTCCATGCAGAATTTTATCTGATTACCTTCTCCCTTCGAACTGTATCTCATCTGTAAGTACAAACTCAGCTCCCATCTGTGCACCTACAACTCGCAGATTCACTCTCCAATCCCAAGATCTTTTTGTTCCAATTAAATTCTTGCATTTCTTTGACGGCTTCTTGTGGATAAGCACCCATCACCTTGAATTAAAAGCATTCAGATTGTCTACTGAAGCTCTCCACAATGCTTTCTTTCTCACAGCTGGAAACATCAGCAATGTTTTATATGGTGCATAGGACTATGGTTACGTGGTTCTCTTTTCCTGCAACCTCTCTGTAGGGCCTCCCACCCGTACTGTATTTAAATGCTGCAAATTCTCACTTACACACAGTTATAAGAAACAGCCTTCCTCCTGATTGGTGTGGAGCCATATGCTGCTACCTGAAATGGTTAGGATTTTTGATCATATTGGAACCAGACTACCAGAAGTCCAGCACGAGCTGTTCCTTATTCACGGAAACTGTTCCAGAGGAGACTAATACGCTGTCATGGTTTGTGTCCAGTGCCCTACACAACCTTGTAATGCCTAGGGTAATTATGAATAAACCTGATGGTCAAAACATCATCTAGAAAAATCTGCAAAACCTTGTTTCATTGCTCATGGTTACCTACTTTTAGATAGGTATTTTTGTCCCTAATAGTCATTAATACTTCTTTATGGAGCTTTTATCACTTGAACAATGCCTTAAATTCTTAGCGTTTGCCTAGTAACTATCAACTTTATATCAACTAAGTTATTTTCCATTACAGGAATATTTATACAAATGCTAACATGCCTATGTTTTATTTTCTTGTTGACAAATTTAATTAGATGAAAATTTTCTTCATCTGTCCCAGACTAATACAGCTGGCCCCAACACGTTGACTTATTTAGTCTTCTAAGCCTCACATCTTATGCAGCATAAATAATGAAATTTTTAATTGATTCTTATATTTGTGCTTCTCAGAGGGATTTTCAGGGGTAATGTTGGGCAGAATTTGTTGCAGCAGTTCATGCAAGAGAGGAAAAATCATAAAATCTTCTTTGCTTTTTAATGTTGTAAAAAAAAAAAACACTTTCCAGAATGGAGATAACTTGTTCTGTGATGAAAAAATAGCTTTGTCATTTAACTGAGAAAGCTTAAATGTTCTGAGGCAAGAGAGCACAAGTCAAATAAATTGTGAGTGCTGTGCTGTGGCAAATGCTCCAGCTCTATCTCCAGGTCTGGGGGGTTCCTGTTTGAAGTTAGTGCACATTGATGACTTTTGCTGCCATTTTCATTTCAGAGAGGCACAGGTATGTTTGTTCCTGGTGTTTGTTGAATTTTTCACCACCGGTGTGACTGTGTGGTCTATCTCCCTCTGACTGACTCATGATCTAGGAGAAAAGAAAATGTATCATACAGCTATGTTCTCACGTTTAGACTTTACAGTGAAACAATGATTCATCGATGTGACAAATAGCAGAAGTTTTCACCACATATTAATATATGTTCTTATATTCAGATAATTTTTGAGCAAAATATCTGTCTATGTTTTCTTCTGAGTGTAACTCAGAATGTGCTAGCACTTCTGCTACATTTGTTTGCACTGGAGTTTTGCTTAGGTTATAATGTTGCTCTTTGGTTCAAGGCAAACGCTTACTTTTTCCAGAGTTGTATCCTATATTCCTAATTGCCAAAATCTGTGAGACTAAAAGAAAGATTGAATCCTTCCCCATTCCTGGGTGCATCCTATGCACTGAGAATGTGTATGCCTCACTTGTGTTAACTCGATATTAAGCAGTGTTCTAAATTGTCGGACCAAGACAGTGGCCGTCAGTCAGGCGCTCCTGCTGAAAAATGTGACTCAGAACAAATTGCACAGAATTACAAGTCACCTGCTGTTAAGGAACTTTTAGCTTTTTCCAAAACTCGAAACTCAAAGATAACTATTTGCCCTCCAGGTCACCAGCTGCCAACTGCCTAATGCCCAGCAAGGAGTTCATCTCACTATGACATGGCCACCTTCCTAGGCATACATAGCTTCTGCCTGCTCTGCCCCCATGTCTCTCTCTTCATCCTCAACCTGTTGCTTTCCTCGTGAGCGCCCCAGGTTTTCTACTCTCCCACCTACTCAGCCTGTGAACTCCTGTTCCATATAAAATCCCTGCAGCACAGCCAATGATAATGGTGTAGTTATTAAGATAAGAGTCTTGTAATGCCCTGAGAGAGCTCTGTGTGCATGTGGTGTAAGTGTGCACCATCTGTGCATAGATACAGAGAGACATATAAACTCTGAATGTGATTCTGAGAAAGCAGCACAGAGATCCAGGTCACCAAAATCTCATGGCTTCTGACCACCAGGCTGAAAAAGCATGTATGAATTTCTGAAAGGAACAAACCACTGTGACAGACTGATGAAACCCATGTGAAGCTGTTGTTTAACCTTCTGGTACAGAAAAACAATCCAGGCTCAGCTCTGAGTTTGCTTCCATGCACTGTGAAGAAATGACCTAACAAAACCTGCTACATTTGAACTATGGATATGTTGAATACAACATTGTTAACTTTTTCATCATTAAAAGGGGAGTTTAGGAGGGAAAAAGTGGATTTTGCACCTGACAATTTTCATGCGTAACTGGTTAAACATACATGATTTAACTTCATATATTTAATTTGAAGCCTAAGGCCTGGAGAACACTAAATTTCTTGTACTATGAGCAGCTTGAAGTACCATGCAGGAGTCTGTAAGACCTTTCCTGTTTTTTCTTATCAGACCAGGTTGTGATGTTACAACTACAGTCTTTTCTGTTTGAGTGAATGACTTGAGGTGTCATTTTTCAGCAAGGGGTGCCACAGATGCATTCGTCCTATGGGCTCTAGATTTGAGGGAGAGATAGTGGTTCTTTTCTGCATATATGCATATTAATTGCATTCTAACAAGGAGGTATCATACCCAAGGACAGACTTTCAGGGGCAGTTACACTGTTCTATCGTTCTCTGCATCTCATCTGCTCAATGCTGCTACCAAATAAAATTAATATATTTATTATT
>VXAL01007486.1:672-18916 GCA_013399475.1 Chauna torquata | reverse complement strand
TTTTTTTTTTTTTTTTTTTATGGGAGTGTATAATGAATTGTTTGCTTAGCTGAACACATAAAAAAATTGCATGAGACTACAAAATTTGCTTTTATAGGTTGTATCAGCAGCTGAAAAGAGCAAGCATCAGAGTCCAAAATTGAGCCTAAGAGTAACTTGCTCTCCTTTGCTTATAACAATGCAGTTGTTTCTCAGTGTGATGGGAAGCAGCAATTCTTTTTGACCTCTTTAGAGAGCTGCCTCTAGCAAGCTGTTAGAGCTGACACTGAGACGGACCACTGCAGAGGAGAGAATGTGTTGGAGAAGATCTAGATACCCAGAAGCCATGCCTGTGTATCACTGTAGGTCTCTCTGCTTTGAACACATCCCAGGAACTACATTTAATTCTTCACAGCGCTGATATGAGTTTCAATTTACATAAATATAGAACTCTAAAGTTCTTGGGTGAAAGGTGCCTTGCCACTACAAGGCATCATTCAGCTCCTTGCTACAAAGGCTCAGAATCTTTCCTCTTAATGTTTTTATGCTTAGAATCTTGTAGTGCTTCTGTTCTGGAGCATGACATTTAGTATAACAGGAACCGAATTCAAACTGATTTGAAACACTTTTAAAAATTGGTCTGGGAGTTGACTCGCCTAGAGAGAAATTATTTATTTTCGTTACATTCCCCAAGGGCTCTCCTGAAACACGACGCTGGTGCTATGGTGTTCTGTGCTGCACCCAGACGCTTTCTGATATTTACTTTAATTGTACTTTTTCTTAATTTGATGAGATGTTCAATTATGCTGAGTTATATTTTTTCTTATGGTAGGAGTTATAAGTATGGTTCAAAGAATTAAAAACTTTCATATGCATACCATGTAATAATAATGGCTTCTCACTGTTTTTAGTTTGGTTTTCTCATAACCTTTCTTCAAAAAGATTATCTTACCTGCTTCTACTTCTAATATTTTATTTCACAAATTTGTTGTGATGGTGCAATGTCCCAGTTGTCCACATATTAAGTTTCATTAGCATTTCTTAATCTGTTCTGAAGACTTTAATTCCTTCTTCATTGTACCCTCCTGGCTGTTAAACAGCACAGTGAGATGGATAACAGATCACAGATCTGATCGCAGTTCAAAACATAATTTTTCAGTTTTTCTTAATCCAGATTAATTTCTTGAATCAGTTCACTATAAATGTTACTGGAATAAATGTCTTTAGATGCTTTTTTTTTTTTTTTTTTCCTTCAGTGTAACATTCAGGCCTCCATTGAATCTCTTAGGTAATCTTGTTTCTGGCAGATGTGGAACAATTTGCCAATTCTTCTTCCCACATTTTTCTGTAGATTTTCTGGAGAAGTTCCATGAAGTTGACTTTCTCTCTTACAGTATTAATCAATCAGACCTGCCCTGCTAGGTACAGAGTAAAACACAGACACCTACATTAGCTTATGCATTTCCTTAAGTAACCACTTTCGGACACTGTATTGCAAAATCATTAATTACAAATACGAAACTTTAATTTTATCTTTGTAGCTCTGACTAGTTCTTTTGATATAATTCACATGAAATATTGTCCAAGCTTGCACAGATCAGGAAAGGATAGACAGGATATCTATCCTACCCAGAAAAGGCTCGTAGACAGGATATGTTTCTTCCTCCTGCTCCTTCTCCAGAATGAAGTGTTACCTGACTTCCCTGTTTCCAGACTGCATGACCTACATTACAACAGATTTTCTGTAGTTACTTTCTACGATATGAACCTTGCATTATTTAAGTTTTGTATAATTTTGTTCTTGATTTTCCATAGACACCATATATCTCAAAACCATGATGTTGATGGTTAACTTGGAAACTGGGTTGTCTCATTTTCTCCTTTCTAGAAATTAGGATGATTGTTTTACTGCTTCTCAAGTAGCTACATGGATTGCAGTCTTCAAATCAAGTCAACCTTAAAAACCACTGTCTGTGAACTACTAGAAAAAGATTAGGAGTATCCAAGTAGGATGTTCAGAGGAAAATGCAGAGTTGGTGTTACATTTTTATTGTACTGAACGTCTCTTTTTCACTGGACTTTTATCAAAAGAAGACAATGATTAGGCAAACCGAGGACTTGAGCATTAAGTTACAGAAAGAAAGGTCAGTTCACATAAGCAGAGGTAAATCATGTAAGGCTTCAAGAGCGTAAGGACACTTTCAGCATTTCTTGTGGCTCAAGTATGGCTATACATGAGTTTATACTGGTAAGTGCAAAGAGACCAGAGCTGCTTTTGTGTGCATGAGCCTTTAACAGGAAATGCAGGGAAGCCCAGTACAGGGATGTAGCATATGATTTGGACAAGTCTGCTTGGTCCAAAAACAGCAGAGCTGCATCAGCCCGGCATCATGCCTATACCAAAAGGTGACATTGCAAAGCTGTTTCTAGAATTCTACTGGAAGTCTGCATGGAGTGATGCAGCTGTGCATGGTGTCAGCTTCTGGCTGTCTTCTCTGACAGCATGGAAACCTCCACATTGTACACCAGCTAAAGCAGAAGTTCATACTTTTTGGGATGCTTGGATGGCCACTTTTCTCCATGCTTGACTAGAAATAGTCATGACCAATATAGTATGGTTCTTCTCATGAAACAAAAAAATTCAGAAGTTCTGGTTTCTTCTAATTTCATTTTAATGTCGGCAGCTGAAAAAATGTTGAAATTTTTTTATCTTTTACTTCTTAGAGTGCTGTGCAGTTCTTTAATAGATTTGGATATTTAAGTAAAGGGTATTATTGCAGCTCAAGAATACATTCTTGCTTTAAGAATGTTTCTCATGGCCTAACCAGCATAAAACTTTCTTATCTGCATTCCTTTAATTTATATGTTGGTGTTGTTTTTGTTTTTTTTTTTTTAGTTGTCAGCCGCCTGTCAGCTCTTCCTTAGCAGGTTTCAGTTTCTCTCTTTATACCAATCTGGTGAGCAGTACTACAGCCCTAATATTATTCCATTCCTGTTCAGACACGGGATATCAATCCATGGGGATTCTTTATCACCTGTGGATAAGATTACCCAATCTGATTTACCCATCTTCTGCGTGTTTCTTAATGTGGTGCAAAGCAGTTGCTGCAAGAGCATGGCACAGTCTGCTGGCTCTGGGCAGTCCATGACCTACCCATATGGTTTCATGTTGACTCTATTCCTTAAACAGCATTTCTAAGACTCTTGTTTTGTCCATATCCTCTTCTAAAACTAAAATAGTGATTCACCAACAAGAGAACTAACTGATACGGCGGTATGAACTCCTGAGAGATCTTGCTGAGCATGTCTTTTATTGCGAAACCTGTCAGTTTATTCCAGGCATTTATTTTCAACTTTTAACCAATTGTTAACCAACCTCACTCTAACATGACAGCTTAGTTTCTTTAAGAGACTTTCATGCGAGACCTTCTCAAAAGCTTTCTGTAAATCTAACTAGGCTATATGAGCTGTCTCATGTTATACAAATGCTTGATTCCAATTAATGCAGTACACTGGCGAGGCATGGCCTCTCCTCACAAAAGCAAGGGTTTTTTTCACAAGTATAACTATTTAGTTTCCTGTCCAGTCAGCCCTGGAACCACATTAAAAATCTGGTGTCATGCTTGCCACTGTCCAGTCTTTCAGTGTCAGGGCTTATTTAGCCTCTATTACACACTGCTACTGCCAAGTTGGCTATTTCACATCTTGGTCTCTTTCAAACTCTTGGGTGAATACCAGCTGGACCTAACTGCTGCTGTTCAGTTTCTCTTTCAAAGCGGTTTCTGAGAAACACGGAATTTTGTTTTGAGCCAACTCTTTAGACTTTCCTCTGCCAAAAATGACTCTGGTACAAGTAACTGCATTAGACAACAATGCAATACTTAACTACCACGTATTTTTTTCCTAGAGCACCCTTACATATTATCTGTTACCTCCACAGCTTCCCTGACATGCTTTCAGCTTCCAGCATAAAGGCAAACACATTCATTACTTTATTTTCAAGTCTTCAGGTAGTTGTTCTGCTCCTCATCTACTTTATAGTGTTTTTATGTCTAATTTATGAAGAGTTCGCTGTTGACTCTGCCTCTTACTTGGATTTGATTCCTGTGTTAAAATATTCTTTGTCTGACAGCTGATAACCATCATCTGGCTGTTGAACACACAGTTGCTTTGTGTGTTTGCATGCACATGTATTGTCTTTATAGACCTTCTTGATCTACTGTAAGCATTTATTTGACTTGGTAAATAACATCCATCCATGATGCTTGTGAGTGTTTTGTATTTTGACCTGTTATAGCCAATTTCACTCTAAAAAGTTTCTTTCTTTCTTTTTCTTTTTTCTTTTTCTATTTCTTTTTTCTTTCTTTTTTCTTTTTTCTTTTTCTATTTTTTCTGTTTTTTCTTCTTTTTTCTTTTCTTTTTCTTTTTCTTTTTCTTTCTCTTTTTCTTTCTCTTTTTCTTTTTCTTTTTCTTTTTTCCTTTTCCTTTCCCTTTCCCTTTCCCTTTCCCTTTCTTTTTTTTTTTTTAAATGTTGATCAAAGCATCCACCCCCATATTATTTAAATAAAATTAGATTAGCAGATTTTTTTTTCCCCTTCTGCAAGACAATTCATGTTAAGTCCTGTGGGAGTATAAGACATATATTGAGGACTTCTGGATTTTTTATAGCTAATCGAGCTTCATTTCTCTTCTTGTGAGTTCTCCCACAAGTTGCTTTTTAGACAACAAGTCGTTGTGTCTAAAATCTCAGTCCCTGAGTTATAATCCAATGTGATATTTCTGTTGTTTGTACAGTGGCACAGGAAAACTGGGGTATCCCACTGCTAGAGTATTTTCTTAATAATATGAAACATCATGAGAATTATATCACTCAGTATACAGCCTACTACTACTTACTCAGATTTTCTATTTTATCTACAATGTGAATATCAAGTCCAGATCTGGTCCCCTCATCTGAAAAAAGGAAGATCAGAAAAAGGCAGAGGACGTATTCTCCATGACAAGAGACTAACTATCTGAGGCTCTACTGCCAGTAAGACTCAACGACAGAGGGCTGTAATTGGTGATTCATAAAATCTGGAGGGACATGAAAAAGGTGACTGAGGAATGAATAGACATTATTTGTTATAACAAAAGGGACATGAAACTATCATTTAGACAACAAAAGTAGGGTTTTTAACAAAGCTGTGTTACACGCTGCTGTGGTACAAATTCTTTGGAAATCATGGAAAAAAAAACAGGAATGAAATCAGCTGCGGCTTGCGGTAGATCCACTGAGGGCTATTAAATTTTACTGCCTGAAGGTAACCTCCAGCTGAGAAAGTCCTTGAACCAAAGACTATCAGGAACAGCGTTAATAAGCCTAGGCAGCATTCATTTTCTTCTTGTCCTTCTTCTAATACTCTTTTCCAAAGTACTAGAGACAGGATAACAGGATAAATGTTCTATGATGGAGCTTAATGAGCTTAATTGCTATTTTGTCTTCTCCTGGGTCTGCTTCAGGCCCTTGCTGTGCAAAGGGGCCCTGAGAGATTAGGTTTGGGCTTCGGCCCCTTTCCTACCATCCGCCAAATATTGGAGGTTTTTAATAAGACTCTTGCTAAGAGTTTAGCTCACAGTAGCAGAAGAAGGGTGATTTCTGTTGGTCACATTGCTGTCTTTTCTTCTCCACAACTTTGCTGGATCTCTTCCCATTGCTTTCCACTGCAAAAGGGAATTTGCTCTACCCAGTTTCTCCAGTTTGGCAGGTAGGTGGCCTTGCTAGGACAGGACCAGGCCATCCACTCTCTCCAAATGTCAAGGAATCCTGGGATTTCTCCACTGGGAACCACAAAGCAGCGCTGACGATGTCTTGAGAAGAGTGTGCAACCCTTCGAGTGCCTTTCTGAAATAGAGGGTTGTGCTGCTACACAAAATGAGCCCTCAAAGCAGCAACAAGCATGAGACTATGCAAAAGAGTTGATCCAGATAAGAAATATATCATCCTTCAACACAATCAGTCTTTCAAGGTCATGAGAGTAAGCTCAAAATTCATATATGGCCATATGAATTCAGTCTATTCTCTAAGCAAATTATATACCATAAATTTGAGATATATAATCATATCTCAAAAAAGGGGTGCCAGTGTCATATAGTGTAATGTTCACACAGAATTCCTCTTGACCATTCTGCTTCCCACACTCCTTACTGTATGAGTCTTGTTATACTAACCATTATCGTTCAGTTTAGACTGTTTAAAGGACTTTTATTCCTCTAAGTCTTTTTTGCACTTTCTACTTCTGGAGGCATTTTCCTCCAATATCAAAGCTTCTTATAATTCCATTTTAAGCATGGATTTATTCTGAGCTTGAAGATGGAAATGTCAATTTAAAACGCTCATTTTGAGGGGGGGGGAGAGAGAGAAAGAAGGAGAGGGGGAGAGAGAGAGACAGAAGGACAAGGATTAGAAGGGGGAAATATGAATCATTTCCAAAGCAAGAAGGGAAATGTTTATGAAATTTGTGAAATCCCCAGAATTTATTTATTTTTTCTAAGGAATTGAAACAGCAGTCCTCTAACAACCTTGACATCAGATGGAAGGAAACTAATAAACATAAGGAAGGTAATTTCCAGCTTCTTTAAAAATGAGGATTATTTTGATCTCTGGTACTATCTTTACTTTATTTTAATTACATTAAACTACTAACCACAGTTTAACTTTTTTTTTAGGGCTGAAGCAAAAAATACTATGAAAAGCTGAGCATGATTCACAAACGTGAGACTGCATGATAAAAAAAAAATGAAGAAAAAAAGCAAACAGCATAATGTGATGTGTAAATTCAAATGTCATCTATAAAGTCAAATGAAACTGATCATCTCTCAGCTGCAATGTTGAGTCTAGTTTCTGTTGCAGAAAAATATTGACCAAGAATGATCAGAAGTTTAGAAAAAAACTGACCTTTAAAAATAGTTTGAACCAACTTTGGTTGTTCAGTCCAAATATAAGAACCTTGAGGAGAAATATCCCTCAAGAGTAAAAAAACCATCTGCAATAAGTTCTCTTTTTTCCAGGTAGAGAAGATAAAGATTAATGGTCTTAAGCTATACTACGGGTGGAATAGTACAGACATTAGAAAAAAATGTTTGAACAGTAGTGCTACGGAAGCTTGTCTTGAACAGTCATGTTATTTTCACAGGCTGAGGTAAACGAGCATGCTAACAGCCCTTCTGTCAAAAATAATGTAGATAGAGTTGATTATGCTTTGAGAAAAGATTTAAAAGGTCATCTCTTGACAGCTTTTCTAGCTCTATGTGTTTTCATGAATAATGAGGTGTCACTATTATTTATGTTCCCCTTTTAAGTATTAGTTCAGTGCTTTCTTTCCTCTTTCACTAAATGTGGGTAGATTTGTAGAAATTGCTCCCTTTGCCTGTTGTAATCCCTGCCAGCTGTAATTCATACGGAACCTCAGCCATTACAATTTTATCCAAGAAAAAAAAATCTTATTCCTTTATATTTGCCCTTAGTTATGATAAGTATTAGCTCTAGAGAGACCAAGGTAGAGCTGTGGCTGTAACTAGTAGTGTCAAAAGAGGGAAGATGACCAGAACTGCTGTCCTTTCTTGCCTTTGACTTTTGCTCTCAAAACACTTTCTATCCCAGCTCCTACATTAATTTTTTGTTTGTTTGTTTGTTTGTTTTTCACAAAAGCTAACAGTCCTTTCTCTAAGTACGTATTTTATTCTCTACCTTGATTCAGCAATGGTGTAAAAGATTTTCTTGGAAGGGGACAGCAGCCTCAAGGGACTTCCCTGAAAATCACTCTTCTAACAAGACAAATATTTACAGAGGGAGAATATCATGGGCCCACTACATAATAGCCTCGTGATTTTGATGATCTTTTTGGATGCTGAAGATCATGTTGGTTTAATCTAGGCCTTACAGAAAGTTTATATTAATACTTTATTAAATATATCTGCAGCTCAGGGCTTGTCCACGGTTTTTCCCTGTTCCCACAAACATGCTCATCCCCCAGTAGAAGACAAGGTTCCCAACAGGTGAGGTGTTGTTGCCTTGGGGAGAGAGATGGACCAGTGACTATTGGAAGGTCTGTGCTACTCAATCTGTTGTTTCCTCTTTGTTGCTTATATTTTCTTAACATGTAGACAATAATGACAGACTCAGAGACTACATGGGCTAGGCTATCTTCTCTCATTTTTGTATTCATCTACCACTACATTCTAAAATCAGGAGGTTAGGATAGAGTGAAGAAATCTGAGAGTGTGTGGCTGGAGCTTTTATAACATTTCTATTTGTGGGCTAAAAGAGTTACACAGAGGCTACCTGTGGTTAAATAAAGGAGAATTGATTTTGGTTTGGTTTGGTTTGGTTTAACTCTGATTGTTTTACTTTGTACCTCAGATAAATTTTATTTTATGCCTAATTAGAAGGCTGGAAATAGGTGCTTCTATCAAAGGGCAAATTTCTGAATTTTCATTTTGATGCTGTGATCTCATCAGGCTCACCAAAAGTAATTCAATAAATGAAATAGGCACAAGCATTACCTATCTCATTTATGTCCTGATTCTGTGTAGCCTTGATAACACTAGTTTCATAGTGAGTACTTAAACAGTCAGTCCATGCCATAGCTGCATGCATTGTGATGATGTTACTGCAAGCAGCCAGGGAAGTTAGGTTCAAGCCAGCTCAGGAATCCTGCTGCCTTCTGCAGCCACTTCAGTTACTGCATTATGATTGCCTTTTAAACCAATGCCATAGCTACATCCTCAGCTGTGTCCTAGGGATACAGTCAACCCAAAGAATTACTTTTAGGGGCTTAGCTTCTCATTCTCGGTGGTAAACAACAAAAATGACACAAAACACACTGTGACTGTGACTGAAAGAATAATATGTGGGTTAGCAAGCTGTAGCTACACTAAGGTCACTATATGAGTGGCTCTACCCAAGTTGGCTAGAAGCTAACAGGTAAAATACTGCTTACATAGTATTACTGCAAGCAGCATTGAATGCAGTCATTGTACATCCAGCAGGAATGATGCTTGTGGTGCATATGTACGTATTGGGTGCTACACATGTAAAGGCACTCCAGAAGATGTTATGGTGGTTCAGGTTTCCCAGGAGGACCAAGGCCTGCTATCATGACGCTTCTGCAGGCTGCTTAGGGAAGATTTCATCCAGCTCTTCCTCTTGACTGGATATTATGTAAGGGACACCACCATTTTGTCCTCACCTCTTGTTCTGTCTTCTAAGCTATCCACCAGCCACTCTGCAGCAAAGTTTCGTGCATCTGGTCCATTCCCTTGTGCACAGAGTATAAATCCGTCATATATGCCAAGCATAATATACTGCTCAGCGGGTTAGTCAAACACAGCTGAGAATTATGGTATTAACTCCAGAAAGCATGAAGTTAGTCATGAGTAAGAGGTAATGGTTTGTGCATACCTTCTTACACTACCTCTTCTGCTGATTTCCACTGGATAAGAAGTTGCTAACGTTACTCTGATATTTTCTAAAATGCAGTAGCTATTAATAGGATTGTAATAAGGCACTTGCCACTAGTTTAATTTTTAATCATGGCAAGGAGAGAGTGTATGATATATTTGTGCAGCTTTAGCTCACATGTGGGATATGTTCCTTTCTAAGTTGGAAATCTATTACATTGCAAATTCACATAGAATTAAAGATAAAGAGGAAAATAATATGATGAAGATGCTTTTCAATTAATCATGTATTTTTGTTATGTTGAAAACAACTTTTTGTAGAAATTAATGGGATACCTTCTTAATGGGTAATCTGAGCTATTTTATAGTTTGAGTTCTCTTAGAAGCCATTTGGTTTCCATTCCTAACAAACAGTGGAGTTAAAATGACATGTTTTCCTTTGCAATGCTTGCATAACAAGCTTTGGAAGGTCTGTAATCAGAGTTGTTTCACAATCTGGACTTATTAGGGGCTAGTTTTGTTCCTTTTCCTAACAAATGATAGTTTGAGAATGGTATGCTTTCTTTTCTAATGCCTGCTGTTGTGGTTTGACCCAGCAGGCAGCTCAGCACCACACAGCCATTCACTCACTCTCCCCTCCCCAACTCAGTGGGATGGGGGAGAGAATCATTAAAAAAAGGTAAAAAGCTCATGGGTTGAGATAAAGACAGTTTAATAGGACAGAAAAGGAAGAGAAAGTAAAGATAACAATAACAATAACAATAGTAAAAGAATATACAAAGCAAGTGTACACAATGCAATGCACAATGCAATTGCTCACCACCCGCTGACCGATGCCGAGCCTGTTCCCGAGCAGCAGCCCCCCGCCTTTGCCCCAGCCAGCCCCCCAGTGTTATTGTTCAGCATGACGCCATGTGGTATGGGACATCGCTTTGGCCAGTGTGGGCCAGCTGTGCTGGCTGTGTCCCCTCCCAGCTCCTTGTGCACCCCCAGCCTCCTCGCTGACAGGGCAGCACCAGAAGCTGAGCAGGCCTTGGCTCTGGGCAAGCACTGCTCTGCAGCAACTGAAAATATCACCATTACCTTCATCAAAAATCCAAAACACAGCATTGTGTGAACCTCTATAAAGAAAATTAACTCTGTCCCAGCCAAAACCATGGCACCTGCCCAAGAAACTTTTTAATATTTAACTGTTTTATTTGTTGTTTGGTGTCAGTAAGTGGGATTGAATGCAATCCCTTCACTAGTTTAGTGGCCTGGGATGTAAGACACCTTGTTGACTTATATATGTATCGAGTAACCAAAAGTTTCTTTCTTCTTCTGCACAAGTACAAAGTAACAATGTCATAAGAACCTTATCCAGAGTTACCTGTAAAAATGGAATTAAATCTTCATTACAGAGGAAGAGTAATTCCCCTTTAGATTTGGTCTTTGCAAGTAAGAAAATACAAGTCTCCTTCAGAAATTGCTAACCCCACATGCAGGACACAGAATTTAAACATTAGATCTAGGAATTTCAAATGTCTGTTCCCCATTTCTTTGAAAAACCTCATGGAGCACCATTTTATCATGGACTTCTCAATCTCACTGTTCAGCTGTCTTTTCCAGATCCAAGAGTAGCAATACCCATAATCTTATTTCAGACTAAAAATAAAAATAAAAATAATTTTAAAAATTAGGCTGCTTGCTTTTTAATTTTCTTATTTATTTCTAATATTTGGAGTGATGTACTTGGATGTCCATCCCAACACAGGAATGAGTGAATGTTTGAACGTGTAAGATGTACACTTTGCCTCTGGTATGGTTGCATTCAAACCGGTGACTGCTTAGGCACTCACTTGTTCTCTCAAAGTTAAAAGCTTAAGAAAGATCAGGAAATTATCCTTTAAGTTAGCTGCATTCAATTTGAAAACCAAAGCAGGTACAAGCATCTTGTAATTTTTCATCCAATCCAATTTATCTCAAACATTTCTGTGGTCAGTTAAAAATCAAAATACAATATGTATTTATTTTTTGCATTTGTTCTGATAATTAATATTTCACTGTATAAACATAACCTGCATATACTTAATTTTGCCAACTTTTGTCAAACTTAACAAGGCATTTACTAAAACCACAAGAAATACTCTTTCTGTCAGAAAGGTATGATCTATAATAGAGTACTTTCTATAAACCAATAGAGGGATTTAAACATTGGAAACAGATTGAAATGCCTGTTAACAGAGAGTAATTTTACCCTCTAATTTCCTGCTTTGTTAGTGAACTTCTCACTCAATTTATTTTAAAATATTTGAAGGAGTTTAAAAAGTGAAGCCTGGAAAGTACAGTTTTGTGTGACTAGACCATCAACTCGGACAGCACTTTTATACACCTGCCTGTGAGAGAACAACTCGATAGCCTGGTGCTAAGTATCAGCTCAAGTCAGTCCATGAGGTTAAGCTCCCCATCTTCAAGCTCAGATTTCCTTGGATGTTTAACACTGACTTGGAGGTGCTCTTGGAAGCACAGCGATGCAGAAGCTGGGGCTGAAGTCTGCCACCAGTCCAAACCTGGACTCAGAGTTCTCCAATGTTCTTGGAATGGCCTGATTTACTAGACTTACTTGAAATGCAGTTGAACAGATTTTGTTATCAGACTAGCATTCATGCTGGAAGAGTGCAGAGCAGAAAGAAGCAGAAAAGAGTGCCTGATCATGCTGTTCAGGTGTGGGACAGATCTGTGTGGTTCACCCTTCTTAGACCAAAAGAGGTTGGACATTTTGGTGTTCTCCCTCCCCCCCCAGCTAGGGTATTGTCCTTAAAAGACTCACATTCTTAACACATGGCCTAGGTGGGTAGCTCAAACATTTTAATCTCTCTGCCACAGTGAAGTACCTGATTTTTAAGTCAAAATCAGTGAGGAAAACATAAACTAGTGTGTCACAAACTCAAAAGAAGTCACCTTTTTCATGGTGTGCAGAGTTTGCAGTAGAGCGTGTTTGATGTTCCTCACCAACACACTAAATTCTTTATTCAGTTTGTTTCCTAGAAACAGATCAAGCAGATACTTCATACTTCTTCATAACCTTCAAGAAAGCCCACATGAGAGGGTTATGAAAAGCAGGCTTCCAAACAATCAATATACATGGTACCATACTGATGACCTGGCAAAACTTTAAGAAGACTAACTTTAACATTTGCACTTAGAACATGAAAAATGCCTTGGGATCCACCAGCCATCTGACTTCTCCAAGCGCTACTTGGAGAAAGAAAATAAACATAATTTTGTATCACAGCTGAAGGTATGAGGAAATCTCTGTTTGTGGCCTTTCCAGATTTTAACAAATATGTCCTAGAAAATTGTCACTGGAAAAAAGAGTATTATGCTGGGATATTGAGAAAGATCAGTGACAAAATCATTTCAGAGGACTGTGTAACTTGCTATGGTATGTAAAGCTTTTCCATATATCAGGAAGAGAAAGAAGTACTTTCCAATGCATGTGATGGAAGATGACTGCTCTGAACCCAGAGAATCCAAGTTTGTGTTCAAAACACAGGTTAAAAAGGGAGATTTTGTTCTTGTATATGGTCTTGTTGGAGCTTTAGGAATGTTAAATGTGGCTTGGGAGACTGAGAACCATGCAGACACAGGAAGAGTAGTTTAGATAAATGTATTGCTAGCAGAAAAGGAAACAAGAAAAGGTGAACAACCTTGAGGAGAGTCTAGGATTGAGCGTTCTAAACCAGGAACACCAAAACAAATCATCAAATTTTAAGAGTAAAACAGTTGGCCCTCTTGATTTGCTTTAAACTTTAGCTAAAAAGATGATCAGAGGGCTGGAACACCTCTCCTATGAAGACAGACTGAGAGAGTTGGGGTTGTTCAGCCTTGAGAAGAGAAGGCTCCAGGGAAACCTTCTAGCGGCCTTCCAGTACCTAAAGGGGGCCTGCAGGAAAGATGAGGAAGGACACTTCATGAGGGAGTGTGGTGATAGGCAAGGGGCAAAGAGTTTAAACTAAAAGAGGGTAGATTTACATTAGATGTATGGAAGAAACTCTTTACTCTGAGGGTAGTGAGTCACTGGAACAGGTTGCCCAGAGAAGCTGTGGATGCCCCATCCCTGGAAGTGTTCAAGGCCAGGTAGGATGGGGCTTTAAGCAACCTGGTCTAGAGAGAGGTGTCCCTGCCCATGGCAGAGGGGTTGGAACTAGATGGTCATGAAGGTCCCTTCCAACCCAAATTATCCTATGATTCTATGATTCCCAATTGAATAGTCAGATTTGTAAAATTCAGGAGAATATGTAAAATTCTCAAGTATATCAAATGTAACTCAGCTATACACAATTAGGTCAGATATGCCAAAATTATTTGGAAATGAGGTTTTTGAAACTGACCTTCCAATATCTCTTATGCTGCTGTTTCCCATGAGTGGAGATTTGCACATGTTCTTAGTGGAGAAGCTTTGTGCAAAACTTGGCCCTCTGGAATTTGTATAAAATGCCAGAGGCTATACTATTGAGCTAATAACTGTCTGGACTTAAATATGGTAATAGGTATATATTAAACATCAGGAAAGCTGTTTTATAAATGAAGTCTTTAGGTGGTTTCTCTGCAACAATAACATAAGTGACTGAAATTGTTTATAAGCAACAGTAAGAATATTTTTCTAATGTGGAAGACGAAGTATAACTTTATCAGCTCTTAGGAAGGGAAAGAGGAAAAGTATTTAAATTCACTGTACAACTTTTGTTTTGAGGAGCTTTAGCTATCAATATTGTTGTGTATTTGAACCAGACTGTCATTAATTTCCGAAGTGCTTCTGACTATTGGAAAGTATTGAGGAGAAAAAAGAATATCATGAGCTATTCTATAAAGGAAGATTATAGGCGAGAGAAGGACAACACACAGACTCAGTTTCTGGTGTAATGGTTCCAAAATAAAATCTGGTATGCAACTAGTGAGGAAAAGATGCATGTCTACTAATAAAAGGAAGATTGAAGCTGTGCATGACTGGCCATATTTCCAGGCACTCCTGAAATAGAGTTTTTACAGGGGCCTGTTTGTAATGTCTGTTTCTTTTACAAGACTTTTGCGCAGGATCTCAGTAGTTGCTTATATGCCTCAAACCATTTTTGATTTTAACATATCAAAAACTGAAAACAGTGTTGGCAATTACCCTCAACTTAACACTCATATTTCTAATATGAGTATTTATTTCTTAATACTCATTTCTTTCTTAATAGTCATATTTCTGGGGCCCATAGTCAAGGACATAGAGGCACAGGAGGTGTTATCCTTGATCCTGCCAGTGCAGGGAAAGGGTGTGAGAAGAAGGCCACTGATAGGACAAGTCAATAATTGGCTGCAGAACTGGTGTTGGTGACAGTCTTTGGGGTTCTGCCATGGGACTCTGTGAATCAGCATCTTCTTGAGAGAGACAGGATCCACCTCATTAAGTGGGGCAAAGATGTTGTTGCCACTAGTATGGCTGACCTCATAAGGAGGGCTTTAAACTAAGAATGAGGAGGAAGGGAGAGAGTAACCGTCAGTCCTGTGAGGAAGTGATGGACAAGGTTGCTGAGCAAAGGGCACAGGGTGATGTGACAGGGACGGATCACAAAAACAGCAAAGTGGGGATTAAGCAGGGTTCCTCCAGCACTTGCAGGTAAACAAGGAAATGCCTACAAGCACCATGATGGAGAAATCCCCCAAAACCTTTCTAGCGATCTAACATGCTAGGGTGGCTCTCTTAAGTGCCCATATAGTAATGCACACAGTATGGAAAAAAAAAAAAAAACACACACAATGACAGAGATGTGTGTGCAATTGCAGGGCTATGTTCTTGTTGGGATCACAGAGACATGGTGAGATAGCTCCCATGAGTGGAATGTTGCAATGAAGAGATACAGGTAGTGTAGGAAGGACAGGCTGGGAAGATGAGCACAGGGTGTTATCTTTCATATGAGAGAGCAGCTGGATTGTGTGGAGATCTGTTGGGGGATGGGTGAGGACCTCAGTGAGAATTTATGAGTCAGGATTAAAAGGAGGACAGATAAAGCCGCATTATAGTGGGTGTTTGGCACAGGCCATTGAACCAGGAAGAACAAGCAGATGAGTATCTCTGCAGACAGGTAGGAGCAACCTCACATTCACAGGCCCTGGTCTTCATGGGGGACTTCAACCACCCCAATATCTGCAGGACAATACAGAAGGGTATAAGCAATCTAGGAAGTTCCTGAATTGCATTGATCACAGCTTCTGTCACCAACAGATAGAGGAACCAACAAGAAGAAGAACTCAGCTGGACCTTATACTCACCAACAAGTGGCTTATTGGGAATTTAAAGGTCAAAGGCAGCATTGACTGCAACGACCATGACACGGTGGAGTTCAGGATCCTGAGGGCAGGGAAGAGGGTAGAAAGCAAGCTTGGAACCCTGGACTTCAGGAGAGCAGACTTCGGCCTCTTCAAAGATCTGCTTAGAAGAGTACCCTGGGACAAAGCCCTAGAGGGAAGAGAGGTTCAAGGAAGCTGGTTAATATTCAAGGATTGCCTCTTCCAAGTTCAGGAGAGGTTTGTCCCAGTGAAGAGGAAGTCAGGCAAAAATGCCCAGAATCCTCTTTGAATGAACAAGAAGCTCCTGGCCAAACTCAAACACAAAAATGAAGCATACAGAGGGTAGAAGCAGGGACAGATAATCTGGAAGGAACACAGAGACATTGAGCATGCGGGGATGAGGTTACAAAAGCTAGAGCCCAGTTAGAATGGAATCTGGCCAGTGACATCAAAGGCAACAAGAAGGACTTCTGTAAGTACATAAGTGGCAAAAGGAAGACTCAGGAAAATGGGGTCCCACTGCTGAAGGAGATGGGGAACCAAGTGACACGGGACATAGGAAAGGCTGAAGTACTGAATGCCTTCTTTGCTTCAATCTTTACTTTCTGGGATTCCCAGGCCCCAGAGACCTGGGGGAAAGACTGGGGCAAGGAAGAATGAACCCCGGGACAGGGGATCAGGTCAGAGAATGCTCAAGTAAGCTGAACATACATAAATCCATTAGTCCTGATGGGACACACCCAGACGTGCTGAAGGAGCTGGTAGATGTCATTGTGAGGCCACTCTTGATAATCATTGATCAGTCATGCTGCCTGAAGACTGGAGGAAAGCAAATGTCACTCCTATCTTCAGAAAGGTCAAGGGGAACCCAAGGAACTACAGGCCAGTCAGCCTCACCTTGATCCCATGGAAGGTGATGGAACAGCTAATTCTGGAAACCATTTCCAGGCACATAAATTACAAGAAAATCATCAGGAGTAGTCACTATGGATTCATCACGGACAGGTCATGCTTGACCAACTAGAGAAACTTCTATGATGAAATGACCTGCCCAGTAGATGATGGGAGAGCTATGGATATTGTCTACCTCAACTTCAATAAGACCTCTGACACTGTGTGCCAAAAGATCCTCAGAGACAAGCTGGTGATGTATGGCCCAGATGGGCAGACAGTGAGGTGGATGGAAAACTGGCTGAATGACTGAGCCCAGAGTGTGGTAATCAATTGCAGAAAGCTTAGTTGGAGGCCAGTAGCTAGTGGTGTACCTCAGGGGTCAGTACTGGTTCTAGTCCTGCTTAACATCTTCATTAATGAGCTGAATGATGGGGCAGAGCGGGTCCTCAGCAAGCTTGCAGATGACACAACACTGGAGAAGTAGCTGAGAATATACCAGATATTCTATACCAGAGAACAGTGCTGCCATCCAGAGGGACCTGGACAGGCTGGCGAACTGGGCTGACAGGAACCTCATGAAGTTCAACAAGGGAAAGTGCAAAGTTCTGCACCCGGGGAGGAACAACCCCAGGCACCAGGACATACTGGGCGCCCAGCAGCTGGGAAACGGCTCAACATGAAAGGCCCTGTGGGTCCTGGTGGGCACCAAGTTGAACATGAGCCAGAAACATGCCCTTGGAACTAGGAAGGCTAGCGGTGTTCTTGGTGGCATTAGGTAAAGTATTGCCAGCAGGTCGAGGGAGATGATCCTTCCCCTCTACTCAGCACTGGTAAGGCTGCACCTGAAGTACTGTGCCCATTTCTGGGCCCCCCAGAACAAGAGACACATGGACATACTATCTAAGGAAGGGCCATGAAGATGATGAAGGGACAGGGGCACCTCTCCTATGAGAAAAAGCTGAAAGAGCTGGGACTGTTCAGCCTGGAGAAGAGGAGGCTCAGGGGGATCTCATCAATGCATATAAATACCTGAAGGGATGGTATAAAGAGGATGGAGCCGGGCTCTTTTCAGTGGTTCCCAGCGCCAGGACAAGAAGCAATGGGCACAGACTGAAAGACAGGAGGTTCCCTCTGAACATCACGAAGTACCTCTTTACTGTGTGGGTGACGGAGCACTAGAATAGGTTGTCCAGAGAGGTTGTGGAGTTTCCCTCCTTGAAGGTATTCAAACAAACCCTGGACACAGTCCTGGGCAACCTGCTTTAGTGACCCTGCTTGAGCAGGGAGGTGGGACTAGGCGTCCTCTAGAGGTCCCTGCCGATCCCATCTATTCTGTGATTCTGTGATTCTGTGATTCTATAAAGGAAATTGAGCAGGATGAGGAAATTTTTGAAGTTTCAAGTTAATAGAAATAACCTAAGAGGACATGAAATCTAAATCTGCGCATAGTTACATTTCCAAATAATTTCGGATCTGCAGACAACTCGGAATGTCAACTTTATAGTTCAACTGAAAAAAAAGATAGGTAGAGGTGGTGTAAGGTATTGTATATATTACAATGAAAATACAGTTATTTCTGCCATAAAGTTGGTTCTCTGTGCAGAAAAAAAAAAAA
>VXAL01007485.1:172283-185823 GCA_013399475.1 Chauna torquata | reverse complement strand
TGAGGGAAAGAAGAGTCTTTTTTTCAGGAATAAAAGCATTTATGCTAGTAAACATTTTTGTTTAACTTTGAAAAAATATAGGAAGTAATTCTTTCAGACATGCAAAGTTATTAAATGTTATTAAAATAGAAAAAAAAAGAACAATTCATTGGCACTCTAAACAATTCAAATAAAATAATTTCCATATTTTCACAAAAGACTAATTCCTAACTGTCTTTAAAGTTTTTGTTGTTGTTGTTTTCCAAAACTCATACAGTTTCAACATGTTAAGTTTACCCCAAATCTGTGTATTATTTATGGGATTTTCTCAAATGACTTGTTACATGAGAGTATGGATGACTTACTGCAATATTCATTACGAAGGATTTTTTTCCTACAATATCCAGGTCTCTAGTCACCTCCTCAAAAAGATTTATTGGAAATATTTCCAAACGGCAATTCAAATATATTGAGAAGCATTCCGTATTAGTTCAAGGTGAACACCACAAACAATATCTGAACCAATGAATTCAGCTCAGCAAAGCTCATCTTGTTTGTTTGATTCCCTCCAACATGCATTCAAACTGTTCCATCTCCCTGAAGACTTGCAAAAATGTGAAACATACATGTCTGAGCCTTCTAAATTGGCATCAGAGAGATTAATCATATTTTATATAAGCTAGGACACTCTTTGATACAGGAAGGGCTGAATGTGCCAAACCCTCTGTTGTATTGTTTTTATGTGAGAAATAAGAACCAGTAACATTCCTACAATGGATGTGTCTAAGTACTGGTTGATATATTTTATACTAAATTAAGGTTCAACATACTTATGTTTAGCCAAGGTTTTTCTGAGCAGAAATATTTTTTCTCATTTGTAGCCTTAGTAACTTCTTCAAATTCTCTTTGTTATTACAAAAGAATTACTCTAATCTAATAAAGGAAGTAAAGGAGGGAGATTCAATTGAGTATTTCCTACTTACCTGTGTTTTTTTAAGCTTTAAGCAAGCATCAAACATTACCATACAGCATTCAAAAACAATATTTTCACTTTTTTAACCAAGTGTTAAATATATATAGATATAGATATAAGCTGTGTATAATGGAAATTACAGGCTATTCTTCAACATTATTTGTTCTGTTGTGTTACAAATCCTTTTATCTGTAAATGTAATATACCAGAGCAGTGTATGAGACTAAGGAAACTATAAATCAAATGAAATGAAAGATACATACGGTACCTGCTCTTGACATAGATATCCACTCTATGATTTTAAATATGTTCTTCAAAAACATTGTATGCTACAAGATTAGCATGTGTCATTAGGCATCTATCATCTCTTCCACATGGACTGACCATTTCATTTAAGGAAAGTCAGATAGGCATCCACTTACTCATGAAATCATTTGAGAAATGTTATGTGATTTTATATCTTTATGAAATTATTTTTTTACTGGAAACAGAAAGAAATAAATCAGGGCTATGCTACATCAGTCCCTGCTCCACAAGTAAATCACTGTGGGAAGCAATCAAGTCTGATAGACACAGAATATCTAGCAGCAGATGAAGGAAAAAACAAAAAGACAATGTTTTTAACAGCAATCATTGAGATAGAACTCTTTCTGAAATTCAGTCAATTGTCATTTCAAACATGAGGACAATATAAATGGTTATAGAGTCTACATCGGTATAGCCTATACAGTCAGAGGTTCAGATGATTTACAAGAGGAGGGTCCATGGATTCCTGCTTCTTAATTCATTCTGTTTTCTGCATTCTCATGCTTATTAGAATGACAGCAAGCACTGATTTCTTTAAGAATTCCTTACCTTCAAATATTCTTGCTGAATTTTAAAGCATTTTCTGACAATTAACCATTATAATAATTCTGTTTGGTCCTGTATGGAAAAGAATTTGATGTCAACATCAAATAACAGACAGAATCAGTAAGAAAATGCAGATTCCAACTTCAGTTCTGCCTCTATTCAAAAAACATTTCCTCCCTTTTATAACAATAATAGTAATAACAACTTAATAACTAACAACATTTACTCATTAAGAAAAAAAATCTTGCTGTTTTCATAATCCAGCTAATGACAGAACAGTGCCAGTTCCAGATTATTCTGGAATTTATTATTAGATTTACAGGGGAGTCATCACTACACTTTACTAGAGAAAAAAAATCATGTTGCTTGAAAGTTAAGACTGATGCAGTCAGAAAGAAAATTTTTTCTTCCTTCGTAGCTAGTGTAACAATAAGAGTTACAATGTTGGCTGTCATAGAGCAGACAATTAAAGGTCATCCAAAGTTTAAAATATAAGTTCCTTCCAGACTGGATTACATAACCAATTGTACTGGTAAATTACTATGTAGATAAAATAGAATAACTAGGAACAATATAGGGCAGACATTTCTCAGTACGTATTTGTGAAAAGAAAAAGAGAGGTAATGTAGTCATAAAACACAAATTTAGTGAAACACTATTGACCCCAATCATAACTAATAGTAATATTGACTAGAAGTTACAAAAACTGAGCACTTTATAATGAGCAAATCCAGATAATTCACATCTAAGAACTTAAAAAATATGGCCAAAGAATTCTTTAGACCACAAATGCTGATTTTCCAGCATATTTTGGATCTTTAGAGATGTTCCAGAACAAAGCTCTTTTGAAAATATTTTTTTAAAAGGATATATATATATTTTTTTTTCATATGGAAATCTATAGATTTGTTGATGCAACATTTTTACAGACAAAATCATAGAATGGCTAAAATAAAATTGTATCAATAAAATTAAAATAATGCACTACAATTAATCATATTCTACATTTGTAGAAAACTAAACTATATTGGCAACATTTAGATATGTTTACAACTTTGTGAGATGAAAATAAAGATGTTGCTGCAATAGATTTCTGTAATACACTTGACTTGAGACCACATGATATCTTGAGTGACTAGAACAATCTAACATTCACATATTAAATTGGTTAAAAACTTGTTGTATAATAAGATTCAGAGCACAACCCTAAATCAGAATCATTGTCAAACAGCTGCATTTCAAGTAGACACACACTTGAGATTTCTTCGTTCTGTTGGTTCTGTACTTCTTAATCTTTTTATCAACTGTTTGGAAATATATAAATACACAATAAAACCATGTATACAAAAGATACCAAATTTGTTGATGACCAGATACCTAGGGAGAAGTAAATAAAGGAGGAGGACAAGTCATCCCTATAGTCTCTAAGTAAACTATTTCAAACATAAAAGCACACGTCAAAGCCAAGAATGTAGGTCATAGTAATGCAATGGTAGCTTTTGTCTTGAAAGCTGCAGTACTGAAACGGTCTTAGCATTACAAAGGGTAAAAAAAATGAGAATGATTTCCTAGTACAACGTTGTAACCCAAAGGATTAAAAAAAAAAAAAAAAGTTATAACACCTGTAATTCTGTGCACAGTTCTGGTCTCCATTTATTAAGAAGGATACTAAAACCTTTGGAAAGGGTTCAGAGAAGAACCACTGTATGACTGATGGACCGGAAAATATGCATAACAGTGAAAAAATGTCTGCCATAAATCCAGTTAGCTTGTCATACAGATCACAAGGAAGAGCCTCAATCATACGCCATAAGAACCTATAAGAGAAAAAGAACTTTGACAATAGATAAGACTTTCAGTTTAGAAGATAAACACATGAAAAAGATCCCTTGGAAACTAGATAAATTCAGACTAGAAAGAAACTATAATTTTTTAGCTAGGCAAGTATTACCACAGATGATGAGGGGTTAATTATCACAAAGACTAATTACAATTGCAGGGTTTATTCAGTGATTTTTTTAAGACAAAACATTGCTGGTATTGCATCTAGAAAGATGGGGACTATTGATGTTAGCAGCACTCTATACCTGAAAATGTAAGTCTCATAATAATATAATTTCCAGTGGTATTTATTTATCCACTTTGCTACAGCATTTGCCATTTCTAGACAATTAGTAGACTTCAGGACCCACAGAGACTCCTGGAACTGTCTCTTCCCATTCTTTACCAAAGGAGTTTTCAACACAGGTCCCTGTTTTATCCTTTTCTATGTTTTTCTGTGTCTAAACAGTCTGTCTTGTCATGAGTACACAAGGTTATCTAGCCACATTTGCCTGTCCTGAACAAGGACATCTTTTCCTATCTGTCACCCTTACGATTGCTGCAGAACTTATCGGTATGATCAGGCTAACATAATTCTGAGGAAAACTGTCACTCCCACAGTTCAGATTCTGAGGATTTTGCAAGGTGATATATACAGAAGACAATTTGGTATATCTGGCCATACAAAATATAATATGTATTAAAAAAAAATTGAGATCTACTGTTTACATTCATACAACTTCATATAACTTACCAATATATTTACCACTATCAAGTCTACCATGTCAGAAAGTGAATATTGATCATTTGTACTTGGATAATAAGACCTGTTTTCTGATGACTGCTCAAGATACACTAAATTTCCAGGGTATTCCTAATGTGTTAAAAAAAAAAAAAAAAAAGAAAAAAAAAAAGAAAAAAAGAAAAAACAACCAGATCTTTTCTGGCCACTATTTTGCATTCACTCTTCTGAGAAATGGATCCAGCAGTGCAGAACTGCAGATTGGAAAGTCATTTCCAGTTAATTCCTATTTCCTGATCTACAAAAGAAGTAAGATGAATACAGCACCTGTCAGAAGGATTTTGGTAGGCAACATAACGTCAAATCCTTCAGAGTACTGAATCCAGGAAAAGTGTTTTGGATAAATTATTATCAAGAAAAAGTGTAAGAACAGGTACATGACAAAACGTCGACTGTTTTTTGTTACCAGTCAGATTCATCCACTTGAACCAGCAACATCCTGTATTCATCTACTGTACCACCATTTATCTCTTATCTTTGTGAATCTGAAACTGTACATACCACCAACCCACATAAAACACTACTTGGCTGAGAAGATACCAGCAAAAAAGATGGTCTTTCACTTAATTATTCCAGCCTATATGATATATGTTATAAAACAAAGCCACAAAGGATACAATCTACATCAGAGCTAGAAAATTAGGACAGATTCTTGAACTTCTCCCACAACCCTCTATACATGCAGATAGAGCTTCTCCCTTTTGTTCCTCTCAGATTATAATTCAATAATGTTCTTTCATTCATAGCCTCATACAGCTAAAAACGAATCCTAATTCCTGATGGACAAAAGCTATATTGCACATCTTAACTAAATTTGGCTGCTATAAGTCTCTTCCTCTGTATACAAAATAGTTTTCAGACTCAGCTTTGGGGCAGTAACTTTCCTGATACACCCAAAACTAAACTTGCCACCTGCTCTAATTACAATAAAGTTTAAAGTCGATTATTTAAAAGTATATATATTTGTGTATATATACACTTTGCCCTGAATATTGCAAAAACTGTTCCAAATTGAAACATTTTTTATTCGTCTGTCTCTTTAAGGAGGATGATTTTGAAACTGATATCTTAGTTTCTAATTTTGAGTTTTCATCATATAGAAGCACCATACTTTCAAGCTTTGCCTCAATGTTCTGAAGGCTGCAAATATTTTTCCCCAATGAAACTTGTGATTCATATGTAATGACTTGCCTCCAAGAGTGAATGCTTTAAGTACATGCTCATAGATCAAGAAACATGGACTGTGTGATCAGTTAACTCTTGGGAGATGATATTTTGACTGCTCTTATGTCTAGAAATGAGCATCATGGAATCCTCACTTGGTTTCAAGTAGCTTGGAGAATACTCAGAAACGACCAGTTCTTTGCTTACACTTTTTAGCTATTTCTGAACTTTAGTGTTATTTCTTAGTGCCAAGGATCAGGCCCCATAGACATTGTATAAATACTTTACCAAAAGCACACTCTCTTTGATTCATGTGCAAAAACACGCATAGGTTAAATGAGGCTTCGCTCCCCTTCCAACCCCAGGTTTAGCAAAAGCAGTGCTGCAGTGTCATTTCCTGGAATAATACACAGATAAGGACTCAGCATCCTACCTCTGAGAAACGTTGCTCTTGCTGAGAATCCTGATCAGAATGATCAGTTCTGATTGTCTACATATGCTAGCTTTCCAGTGTTTGAAAAGCTGTAGCTGTAACTGTAACTGTAGTTGCTCATATATATGAAATTTCAGGTACCTCTGGATCGATTTGGATACTTAATTAAAAAAGGTGAAGGCGCCTGAGTAGATATAGCAGCAAATTAACATCCAGAACTTTTGGATCCTGCTCCTTTTTATGCCACAAACCAACAGGGTTTCTTTGCAAATTCTCCCACCCCACCACTCAGTTTGCTCTGATGTAAAGTGGAGCTATTAACAGTGTCATGTCCTGTAAAGCACCCTGAGACCTCTCAGTAAATATCAAAGCAGAAGTTCTATATATTCATTAATTTTTTTTAGATGCCCAAAAGTAAGCATATCAGTTTAAACTGACAACTCTATGAAGTAAGGATAATGAAAATAGTAGAGTGGAATCTGGATCTTCAGAAAACATCTATTTTATATCTGGGATAAGATCCAAGTTTGTTGAAATGATCAGATAGGAGCCTAGTGCCTCCCTCACACATTTCTACTACCATGACTATGCAGGCAAAGGTAGCAGCCATTATTTCCTCAGCAACAGCTTAAGTGCAGCCCCAGCTTCATCCGATACTAGATTTGCCTGATTTTCTCTCTCTTTGGGATGTCATCATGGAAATAGTCTTGATTACCTAATGTTCCTTAAAATGGTACTAGCTTAGCTAATCAATGATATTCTGTTGTTAAGCAGGATATTTTTCCTTTCTGAAACAATATTGATTACCTAATTATTGCCATTAAAAGCACCCAAAACCAACACACATTTAAGCCACTGATAGCATGGCTGCTACGGAAACTCTCACCAGTAATACTACTCTATTTCTATTCGGTTTGCAGAGCTTCTCTACTTTTAAAGAGCTTAAACTCACTCCCTGTCCTAATATTTAGCAACTTCCCCCCCCGCCCCCAGCTTCCACCAGCAGGCAGTGCAAAATTAATGACAAGCAACATGACCCAACAGCTTGTTCCAAAAAGCAGTGATACAAGAGACAAAGAAAGGGATGTGGTAGTGCATATAGACACAGCACCTGTTTCTAATTTTTTTCAAATTTAAAACTTAATTCAACCTCATTCGAACTTATTTTAGAAAGCAATTGACAACAGGAAGAATTATAAAATTGGCAGGAAACTAAGACTTGGGTGTTGAGAATTAAGAACTTCAAACTGAATTAGAATATATATGTGTATCTATATATATATTGCTGTTGCATCATTAGGAGAATTTGGCTCTACAGCTGTATTTATGAGTATTGAAGAATCCTTCTGTTTATATTTAGCTATAAAATTACACATACTTAAAAGCTCTGATACATCCTTAAATAGGCAGCAGCCAACCTGTCTGTCTCTGTAGTCATCTGATGTTTTAACCTGATATTCAAAAGGCTCTGTGGAATTTGGCCTAGATGACAAATCACTCTCTTTTTCTGACTTTTCACTGTTGTAAGTGACTTGTATCGTGTGTTGTACATATGATTGTATACATGTTTCTATATATCTGTGTGTGTGTGTGTGTGTGCCCTGATGTACAACATAAGTATTATAAATCTATATACCCTTTTTGAAATATCTGTATGTGGATAACAGAGGTATAATATCTTTTTAGTTTGTGCATAGCATTTGTTATAAACGGTGGATTCACATTGCAGATACAATATGCATAAAATATATAGTGTATAACATCAGACAAGCTTTTTAAGACCCAGCTGCACAAATGATGTGATACCTATACAGCCCACATCTGCCTCGTGAAAGCCTAGTAACTTTCAGAAAAGAGAATGGTGAAGTTCTGCGAAGAAGCTAGAGAAAGAAGGTCTATATGCTGCAACATCCCTGGAAAATGTAAGTAGACGTGGTCTGATACTTTCTTGGTGAGGTCTGACGTGCTTTGAAGAGTGGACAACTTCGTTGTCAGATGTGTCAGAAAGGTCTTTAAGTAACCAAAAATACAGTCTCAGGAACAGTTTTTCTTCTGTGGGGCATAAGATGTAGAAGGTGGAGTGATCCGAGAAGCACTTCAGATCATGTCAGCTAGGGTACCAGCTGTTTAAATATGGATGGTTCTTGTCTATGCAACTACACTTAAGAGCCTCACTAAGATTTTGTGCCTGCTGTTTTCTGTTTGCTTCTGAAGGAGACAGAAAGCCCTGTCTATGTGGCTTATGCTTTGTTGCCTCAGCATCACACTCCAGCAGGAGGGACAAATGAGCCAGACATCCCTTGTAAGCAGCCTGAATACAACCCTGAAGGACAAGATGGAACACAAAAATATAGCAAAATAGTTGAGAAGAAGAGAACAAAACTGGAAGGATTTGCAGCTGGACAGTGCTATTAATCACACGACTCCTATCCAGCCTCAACAACAGCTTTCTTTGGGACTCATTGGTTGATAAGCAACGCGAAAGTCAGTAAATTGACTTAAATTTGATATAAATTGATTTAAGCTCAAATCAAATCTTTTGATTTTTGAGTTTTGCTTTTGCAGATTAAGCAAAAGCGTTAATCTATCATAACATGACAGAGTTCTCCTATGATAATCCTAAAAAAGCTTTCATTACTGTCACCAAATAACACACGAAACAACCAAAAGGGTACCGAAAAAGAGAATGGAGGGAAAGGAGGACAAAGAAAGAGGAAACTGTTATGTTTCTTTCTCCTTGGTACAGTTTTTCTTGCCAAGAATGAACTTAAGCTAAAGTCACTGCTTGCTATGGGACCTGGCATGCTGCCACATATGTTCCTGCTCACAAGCATCATCAACATGCTGACTGCAGTCTGCTTCAAAAACAAATGAAGTCCAAAAATATCCTCCTCTCTAAACAGGTTGTGTGTGTGTGTGCATGCTTGCATGTGTGATTTATGCAAAAATCCTGTAAAAATATTCTGCTTCGTCAAAAGTATAATTTACATACATTTTTTGGACACTGTAGAGGCTGATTAACATGACGTATCGCAATTCAGAAGGAATGTTGACTGAAGCATTTTAGGAGCCTGGGATGCAGGAACATGAGGTGGATAAGCATATGGAGCTCAATGAATGAAACAGGATGCTGCCTATCCTGCTATGATTTATGTTCCTCAACTTGTGAGAAGCTGATGGCTTTCTGAGATAACAATTTTGTTTAGAAAAAATCTAGTACTATGAAAAAATTGTTAGAGAGCTTTCTTTATTCATCTTTGGTATGCCCAACCACATCTTCCATCACCTTTTATAGACATGAGGATTTAGGGTTTTTTATTTGTTTATTTGTTTTAAGTGAAAAATAACCAGCATTATAGACTCATTTACAAATAGTAAGTTAAGATAGTTAATCAGAAGTATTTAGAAATTATTTTTTATCACCTGGATCTAAAAAAACCATAGCAACATTCATCTTGCAAAATAAAATTGAAAGGTATTTTATTTTAGGTCTTTTAAATGTATGCAGTAACTTACCCTTGTGTCTGAAACTAGATTAATGTTAAATTTTCTCATCGTTTATTTAATTCCTTTTATTTAATTAGATACGGACATTTCTCCAGAGTCATACAATATGAGAGAATCACATAATTGTTCCCTAACTGCTTTCTGTATCACCAAAACAATGTAAATACCACTATCTTGCCAAGTCCAAACCTCCAACTAGTGGAAATGTTTGCCAGTAGCTTTCCTGAAAGGAAATCACCTCATGCATTATTCACATTGCCATAGCTCTGCTTAGTAACTTTGCAGCAAGGAAACAGTATTTCCCTGCAATGAATTACTCCTCCTCACCCTCAGCAACATCCACTACGGATAATTATTGGTTTGCAAGGGCTAATAGTCCACAGCACAGGAGACAAAGAGGAACGTACCACCACCCCAGTGTCAAATCACCAGCTCACAGGAGACCAAATTTCCCATTATTATGACAGGTGGTGGTGCTTATTGTTTTATGAACAGCATATTTATGCTGTAGTGTTTTTTTTGTTGTTGTTGTTGGTGGTGGTGGTTGTTTTCTGTTTGTTTGTTTGTTTGTTCATTTTAGTGCAAATATTTGACAACTGATGATATCCAGTCATCCTTCCTGGGAATGATAATTGATAAATACTGGGGTAGTTACAACAGGACAGAAAAAGGATCTCTGGGTCAGTTAAGAACTCCTCCTCCTCAGGGGATCTCTGGGACACAGTTCTTTCTAAGTTACTTCTTTTGGTCAGGATATAATTTAGCAATTACCTTTATTAAAACATCTTGTGATGCACTGAACCTCTTCTCACATGTATAAGCCTTTGGAGAGTATCCAGGCAGAGGCTTTTTACTCTCGCAGTCACTTCAGCCATTCATTCAAAAATATTTGGGTTCAAAAGCCAGGTAGCTTTTGCAGCATTTCAAGGACTACAACGGTCCTAACATTGACACTTAATTTAGACATAGATGTACCTTAACGTTAAGCATCTATCTCATCTAAAGTAAGCACTGAAATTACTTTTAAGTGTGTGCAGGCAGATAATCTTTTCTAACAGGCTCTAAGGGAAGATGTATTAAACTTAACCCAGCCTTCATGTCTAACGGGGCCTGAAAAGGGCTGAATCTTTCCAAGAAGCAGCTGATGGCAATAACAACTCTCTTCACTTATACATGGTAGACCATTAGGACTCATTTCTGTTGTTAAATGTAGAGTCCAGTAGTAACTGAGATGCTGCAGGACGCCCTCTTTGCTCTCAAGCTTTCACAGCAGGAAGAACCACGTCTTTCATAGATGTTTTCATCAGCCCCATGTCTACCTTACACTAGAAGACTAAGCAGCCATTTGAGCCAATAATGATCTGGTCAACACAGTCAGCAGAGCCTAGAAAGCTATTTAGCTGACCAGACAGATATCTATGTTTTAAGATTAATCTGGAGCTGAATACTACAAATGGCTTTCAGCTGGGAGTTACCCCTGTCATATAAGGATACTGTTTTTGGTTTTTAGCTGATTTTCAGTTGTCCAAACAGAAATTTCTAGCTCTGTTAGGACACCTAAAGGCTATTTGAAACACTTTCATATCATTGGCAAATACTACACAGGACTTATAGGAGACTCCTGCCCCCTCATATGACAGCTGGAGGCCAGGTAGATTTCCTAAAACATCTCAGATATTATCAAATAATTATAATTAGAATCATAGAGTCATAGAATCTCCTGATTTGGAAGGGACCAAAGGATCATTGAGCTCAACTCCCAGCTCCACGCAGGACCACCCAAAAATCAGACCACGTGTCTGAGGATGGTGTCCAAACGCTTCTTGAACTCCAGCAGGCTCAGTGCTGTGACCACTTCCTTGGGGAGCCTGCCCCAGTGCCCGATCACCCTCTCAGTGAAAAACCTTTTCCTAGTATCCAGCCTGAACCCTAATTAGGCACCTGAATTGTGTCCTATGTCCTGCAGATCTAAGGTTTTCTGGGAGGGTAGCCCCTACAACACCTTCTGGACAATAAAGCATCTCAGAATGCAGGTCTAGAAAAAAATAGACACAGAGGAGCCTGGATCTCACCAGGAAAAGACCTGAGTCTTCTGTTCCTACTCCTTGAGATACAGTATATGCATACCTCGGAGCAGTACAGGATAAAAGTTAGCAGCAATCATAGCAACTGGAACTGAAACACCAGAAAGCCTCTCATTGCTTTCAGGTAACTAATGAAGAGACTAGAGTCAAATTTCTTATTCCCTTCTCGCCTTCTACATAGGGCTTTTCTACACAAGGTTACCGAACCCAACTGAAAAAGAGGATTCTACTTCTTCTCCAGAGTACTGCTTAGCTTGGTGGTAGACTACACTTATGGGAGATGTGAGTCTAAACATGCAGGCTGAAGAGGAATTAAAACTCAGGTCTTCCACCTTCAGGAAAAGCATTCTGATTACTTGCAATTATGAAAAAGGTGGGCATGACCACACCACAGTGACAGCTACAGATGAATTTAGTATAGTACTGACCAAATCTGAGGCTTTAGGATTCTCTGAGGAGTTGGCTGTATTCAAATGGCTATTAAACCTGGATAATTAAGCTCTAGATGTGCTCTCCATGGAGCCTAGAAGGGCATATGTTCAAAGTGGTCATCTACCAGTAGCAGAGACCTACAAGTAGCCCAAAGGAACTTTCCCTGCTAAGCAGGGAGGTGTATAATGAATTTATTTATCAGTTTAGACAGTGCTAGGAAGCAGAACTATATCACATTCTGTGGCTTGGATTTTGTTTGTTGGTTTTTTTTTTTTTTTTTTTTAATGCTGATTTCAGCATGATTTAGATATATCCTACACATGAGAGAAAGAAGAAAAGGAGTCCGGCTTGCTAATCTTCATTCCTGTAAATATATAAGTTATAAACCCACTGACTAGCCTTTAAAATGTTATAATCTAGGCCAAAATAATGAAGATGTTCTGGAGATGCTTCATTTAAATATTTTTTTCATAATTTGTCATTCAATCTGTGTCGAGTAATGACAGAATTTGAGAATAAAAGAAGAGGAATCATAAGCATTGTATTGCCTGCAGTTGGCTTTATGACAAGACTTCTGCTGAGGAAGAAGTAACCCCTTACTTACTAAAGCATACTACTGTGGCTAGTCTGTAGACAGGATATGAGCTTAATACTGCTAGCAGCTGCTGGAGTGTTTCTTTAGACTATGCAGTAGTTGTATTTCTCCATGAATGCAAGCCTCCATGTCTCCATCAACAGAAGTACAGCAAGGATGAACACAGATTGGGAAGGGCTCTCACTGCAGACAGGTGGCAGCACTTTTGGTGTCTAGGGTAGACAGGAGATGAAGGTTCATGGTGAATTATTAAGCTCACAGGCTGGCAGTCTTATTTATCCCTGCGGTGTGCAGGAAGGCAATCAGCAGGTCCCACGGGCCAGCTCACCAGTGCTCGCTGTCGCCACTGGGTGTCTCACCGCCCAACTTTTCAGGAAGGTGAAGACAGCGATGATCTTTGCTGGCTGCACAAGGATGGAAGAACAAACTGGAGCACCAATTGCAGTTTACAAGAAGATAGGGCTGGATCTGCAAGTTACAGGGAGAAACACAACTACCCGACCTCCAGCCACAGAAAAGATTGGGCTGTGGACAACATTGAACAGGGATTTGAAAATTCCAAGCAGATAATTTCAACCATTATTGCATCTGCGTTGTCAAAAATGATTTCTAGCTGGAGGTATAGCTCAGCACAGTGAAAATCTGTTCTTTCTCAAAGAGGTTAATTCTATTCCTTTGCACATAAATCATCTGGTTCGGTTTCATGCTGTTCATGGCACTGTGAATGCACGTGGAATGTTCTCTGTTCAACTTAAGAGTTCATGTTGAATCCACTGATCATGAAATCAGTTAATTGGCTCTGAAGGGGTTAACAGAGGAGGAAAGTTCTTCTGAAAGCAGAGTATGCCTGAAACCACACAACTTTATGGCATTACTTTGCAAAAAAAAAAAAAAAAAA
>VXAL01007485.1:140134-165927 GCA_013399475.1 Chauna torquata | reverse complement strand
AAAAAAAACCAACTTACTTACAAAAAAATGTTCTTCCTGCAAGGTAGGATCTCTTTATGAAAATATCCTCCTACTCTAGAACACAGCCAAGTACGATGCATACTACACTGTAACATAGCAAGATCCCCATAGAATACTCAGTAAACCAGGGACAACAGCAACCACCTACAATCTTCCTTCCTTCCTTCAAAGGACATTGTATTTTTCCCTGTGGATAGATTACCTGAGTCAAGTAAAAGAAAATGATTTTGTTCTCATTGTTTTTATAATGAAAAAAAAAAAATCTAAAGGCTCAATCATTTGATCCAGCTTTTCTTTTTTAACACTTGTTTCTTATGAGAGTTAAAAGGGATGATTTTAGACAATTTTTTAAAACATGATTTTATGGAAACAACACCTGCCCCAGCAATCAAACTTTTAACATAGTGAAAGTAGGGCACCCAAAAGACAACAGTGGTGCTGAAAGTTTTAACTTTTACAGTTGTTATGTTGGACAATTTCAAAATATTTAAGAAGATAAACACCATTCTAACTGGCTTTTCTTGATCTCTTTAATAAAGGTCCTGAATTTGCATAGAAAATAAAATAATAACGTATCTCCACTCCTGATTTTTCATGAACATTAGGCTAAATCAGTTCTCAAGTGAATATGATTAAGCATAAAATAAAATTTACACAGAAATTAAAAAAGAGGGATTAAAGGTGACTAGTACTGTTTAATGCCAACCTAGATTTCGGTAAGTCTACAGTGGGAACCCAAGAAAAGACAGAAAATGATTGTTTAATATTCATTCAGGTCTTATTTTGTTTCCTGTGGAAGGTTCAAGGCTAAAGCAGACTTGGAAGATTATACAAAAATAAACCAAAGACTGAAGAAAGAATAAGACCCATGAAGCTGTAGGGAACTGGAAGTACGGCTATTATAAACTTATTATAGGACTCGTGAAATCCAGACTCTATTGTTTTCCAAAATTTAGAAACTAATATGAAGATGTGGGTGAAAGACAGAAGTGATAAATTCTATTCTCAATGAATTCGTTATGTCTGCACATAACTTTCTTGCCTTTCTTGTGTACAGAGAGCTGAGGCCGTATACAGACACACAGAAGTCAAAAGAATGCTGCCCATATGGATAGCCTTGCAGCCATCAAGGTGCCAGTGTACTCCCACGAAATTGGCTTCCTAGAAAACAGCATTAGCAGAAGAAATTAAAAAAAAAAAAAAAAAAAAAAAGAATAGAAAAAAAAAAAAAAAAAAAAAAAAAAAAAAAAAAAGGTAGAAGATATTAGGAATTTCCCTTTTACAGGAAAACATTAAAGCCTTAAGACAGGAAGCCTCTTCCTTTAACAACAATTCTACCTGTGTGTATACAAATACATTTTACTTTATTTGTTAAATACATAAAAAAGCATAGAAGAGGTCCCTGACACCTACCTTCCCTAGATCATAGACGACCATTGTCTGCAAGGATGCAATGATTCCCAGAGCAAATTTGCTCGATGTATAGCTCATGACAGCAGTGGTCATTTTAGCTGGACTTGGTGGTAAAGCACCTAGAAATCACATCTACTATCTTAAGGGTAAGAGACAAACGGATCTATACATCATATACACTTTGTGTGGTTGTGTGTATATATAGGTGTATGCATAATATTGATGATCTATTAAAAACTGTCTTAGATGTGGAAGATAAGGGATGAGTGTAGATGACTATATATACATATGTGTATGTGTATATGTAACATAGTATTCCCTTGCATATAAGTATCTCGTATAGAGTATGTATATGTACCTTTGTGCATGTATGTACATTTGAGTGCATGTATTCAAATAAACTGCTGTACTGAATCTTTGATATTTGTTAACTTGCCTGACAGCAATATGAAAGTATTATTGCCTGAGAATAGACGATATTTAGGAACCTAAAACCCATATCTTGATACTATATTGCTGTTAGCATTTGACGTTTCATATTCTAAAGATATTGACTTTTTTCTTCTCATACTTTCAGTGCGAGGGTGTATGAATGTCATTCAAGAGAGGTTGTGTATTTAACCTAGAAGACACATTTTTTTCTTTAACACTGAACATTAATAATTTACCCTCTAAGATATTAGAATAGTATCAAATTCCTCTCATATTTTTACAAGATTCGTATGTGACAGCTAGTCTTCCAGGCTCTTTTTTTGAGCAAAGTTCTTTGGATGTGGTCTATACATAAGAAACTGTGCTTTCTTAAGTTATGAATAGTAAGTGATTTTAATACTGTATTTGAGTTTTCATTAACATTTGTATTTATGAAAATTAGTGGCTGACAAAGACCTGTGAATTGGAATTCACACCAAAAGTCAAACATTAAAAAAAAAAAAAAAAAAAAGTGGGGAGAATGTGATGCGACTGCTTGATTATTTTGTAATTTCTTTCTCTATGATTAAGAACTATTTTCAGTCTCCATTTTAAAGTCAAGATGAAAGTCAGTTCAGGCTGAAGTCACAAAGATAAAGAGGTTGTAGTTTAGAGGTCTGATTCTGATCTCGTTCCCAGGTAGCTTCACAGAGGTATGATTCTTCAGTATTCCTTTATGACATTGTGCCTTCTCCAACAAGAATGGGTGAAAGATTAGGCTCTGTTGATTAGTAACAAAGATGCATCATAATCTTAAAGCAGTAGTCCATTCATGAATATGTTCTACATGTTCTTATTTCTGATTTAAAGCCATGTGTCTGAAATACTAACTGCAAGGGGTCTTGTTTTCTCCATTTGCCCTAGCTAACATGTGCATCAACATATGTTCTCCTTTGTAAGGCAACTATTAGAGGCATAGATGTCAGACATGAAGAAGATGCTAGGTCAGGCATTGTCTTCAGCAACAATGTGTACATCCATCTGCCCATTAAAACACTCCATGAACCTGTTACCGTGCTTTTGAGAAGGAAACTGGACTGCATTACTATTGAAGCATTGCTGTATTGGACTGTGAAATCCCATGTGTCTCTACGTTTAATAAAAAATTTATGGCTAGGAAGGATATGAGGAGTGTTGGTGTATGTGAAAACTTTCAAAAATACTTTCAAAAAACCTCATTGATTTCAGAGCAAAGATCCTACTGACATGTAAGGAGATGTGTTCCTAAGTCATTTGGGCTTTATAATATGCACACTTTTATTACCCATGCTTAAACTAATACTTGAACTGAGATTAAATTTGGACCCTGACCAATGTACTTGATCTTTCAAAAAGATTATTTTCCATATGAATCATTCAGACAACAAATTTTAATGTTTTTCTCTCAAATACCTTTCTGAGGAGGAAAATACAAGCAATAGTTTACCTCCTTATCCATAATAGTCACAAAGCACTATGGTCTCCTGCCACACTAATTCAAATAAAAGCAAGCAGATTTTAGTGAACAGCAGCCTTTACTGCCAATTCTAACTTTTCACTGGAGGTGTATGTGTGTGTTTGGAGGAGGGAGGTTCTCCTGATCCAATTTAACTTAGAAAAGTTGGATGAGATCACAACCCCAGACTTTAAGTAATTCAATATGCTACAGAGCTAAAACCACTTGATCGGTGTCTGTCTTGAACTATAAATAAAAGATGCACCATATTTATTCTCTTTGTTCCTCAGTAGTGTCCCATGACTGCTTAATCTAATGGGCATTTCTATCCCAAAGGAAAACAAACAAACAAACAAACAAAAAACAGAACTGTCTCTTAAAGTGCAATAACCAGCTCATAGAAACTGTTATTGGAACAGAAATGTGGAAATCATGGCATTCAAGCTCAAAGTATGAAGCTTATCCATCCCACTACCACATTCCAAAAAGCAGGAGTAAAATATTTCATACACTGATAATTTAATATATTAAGAAGAATCAGTAAGGCATTCTATTGTAAACTGGGCTATTTCATTGTAATGTAAAGAATAAAAAGTCATTTTATATTCAACATTGCTTATGTGCTCAAACAGTACAAATATGTCCAGCACCAATGATTAATCTCAGTGTGCTTTTTTAATGCTGGGCATTTTAGACCTGGATTCAGTAAAAGATTTTTATACACTTGCTTTCCTTTAAGAAAGCAATTATTCCCATTGCTTTCAGTGGATGAGGGAAGTATCAATAGGAAGCATAATGGAGCTGGTGTAAATACTGCTGGGTCAGAGGAAAGAGGCTGCCACAGCATAGTTAGTGAGGTGCTAATTGGATAATGTGGTGAGAAACAGAGCTAAGTACTGAGGAAGGGCAGGAAGCTTAGCTAACTAGAACAAATGTGAGAGCTGAGCTCTAGCAACAGACATAAGAAGGAAAAAATGGGCTCAAAGTTTATTTGATGTAGTAAATCATTACACTGGAAGAGTGAAAGGAAAGAGAAGTCTGAGTGCAGTAGGCTGGTGCAGAAACTCCTGGACTGGATTCGGCTGATGACTCCTTCATTAAAGCCCAGAGAACAACAACTTCACTGCTCTTCCAAAAAACAAGCCAAGAAAACCAAGCCTGGTTATTTTGTTGCCTAAATGTGAGACACATATTTGAGCTGCTTGATTTAGCTTCTTGCTAAAGTAATGCCCTTTTGATATGTCATTGATATCAATAAAATCTGTTATAAATGTCTGTCACGCCAGAGTCAGTCCAGTCCCTGCTCTTTAAATGTGCTGCTCAGCCTCCCTGGGTGGGGTCCTCTATCAGGAAACTGGGCAGTCACAGCAGTACCACATGGACCATAAAGCCATTCCCAGTGGACCCATAGCCCACATCCCAGCAGGTGGAATGCAGGCTTGGGAAATGACTTCTTAGGGGTTAAAAGTTTTGGAAGTGACTCATGATGGGTCTTATAGTCNCAGACAAAAAGCTTAAAAAAGAAGAAAAAAAAAAGGAAAATACTATGTAAAAGCTTTATACATGTATATATTGAGAACATGGCAAGTTCGTGGATTGTCTCCAGAGGAGAAACATGAAGGTTTCACTGGTCTGAGATACTACAAATAGAACTGGAAAGGCAAGACTGGGAGAGTTTCTCCACCCTCAGGGGGAGGACTGGGTAAATGGGTAGCTACTGCCAATCTCCAGTTCCAGTAAGTTTATTTGAAAATATCCCTGCTCATGGAAATTCATGCCCAGTTGCTAAGTAGCAAATCTGCACATTCCTCATTCATCCTTGTCTCAGGAAGGACCAGAGTGATGCCTTGTTTGCCATTGAGGAATTCCAGAGATCAATTAGCCTTCTTGGCTGCCCTAGGTGTAACTTTATAGCCCTCAAAAGTTACAAGTATATCCATGAAATCACATGCTTGTTCCTATTTGTTTCTGCTTAGCAAACAGAGCTCTGCTGAGAGGAGGGAAAACCATGATAGAGAAGAGGTGACAGGGGAGAGTTCTTATTCTTCAAGATGTTACAGTATCTGTCCCTTAGACTATTTTTTCCTGTGTGAACTGTAAAAGGAGGTTGTTGAAAACTTTTTTGTAAGTCTGAAGAAGTCCCCTGTTGGATGCACTATGGAGTTGGAGCAAAGGCAAGGTAGTGATGAAATTTTTCTCTGGCAAGGAGGCAGAAGGAGCAACCAGGTTCCTATCCCATTTCCACAGTGAGCAGAGGACAGATGCTGACTCTGCTGGATAGAATCCATCACCAGACTCCCATGTTTCAGGTCCTTACCATTTTATCTGAGACCGGGATTGCTTCTTCAAGGTAAAATTGTTAAGACTTATCCTCAAAAGCTACATTAAAAACTGAGAGTGCTCTGTCAGGTTTTCTGGAGCCACTGACAAATTAGTACCCTTACAGTTTTTATTTTCTGTCTGCCTTTTTCTAAGAAATGTTCAAAAGAAGCACAAGTAGTACTCCACAACGTGCAAATATTCCTGACCCACTCCAAATTCAGCTCTCTGGGACCAGGATTCATTCTCTGCATGGCTCCTCATGAAACTGCCCTTCAAGAGGATTTTATTTATTTTTTTTCTTTTTTTTCTATCAACAACAACAAAGCAAGAACTCACCATATTTGTCTGAAAACAGGAAAAGAGAGAGAAACAAGGTAACTTACAGAAGAAAGAAAATAATCCTATAAATATATAAATATGGCCAGCCTGGTCTGAATCTCCCCGAAAAGCTGTGAGGTCAGTGCTCCCAAATAGAGACATTTACATCAGTAAAAACTGCCAAAGGGAAAAAGATTTTTTTTTTTTCCCCATAAGCATAGGAACTAATGAAGTTCAGTTTTCGCAACTTGCATCTGTTGGTGAATTGTTAGATTTCATTGGAGGGTATTTTCCATGGCTGATCATTTACAGGAGCTCTCACTTATTTNCAATTAGCCTTCTTGGCTGCCCTAGGTGTAACTTTATAGCCCTCAAAAGTTACAAGTATATCCATGAAATCACATGCTTGTTCCTATTTGTTTCTGCTTAGCAAACAGAGCTCTGCTGAGAGGAGGGAAAACCATGATAGAGAAGAGGTGACAGGGGAGAGTTCTTATTCTTCAAGATGTTACAGTATCTGTCCCTTAGACTATTTTTTCCTGTGTGAACTGTAAAAGGAGGTTGTTGAAAACTTTTTTGTAAGTCTGAAGAAGTCCCCTGTTGGATGCACTATGGAGTTGGAGCAAAGGCAAGGTAGTGATGAAATTTTTCTCTGGCAAGGAGGCAGAAGGAGCAACCAGGTTCCTATCCCATTTCCACAGTGAGCAGAGGACAGATGCTGACTCTGCTGGATAGAATCCATCACCAGACTCCCATGTTTCAGGTCCTTACCATTTTATCTGAGACCGGGATTGCTTCTTCAAGGTAAAATTGTTAAGACTTATCCTCAAAAGCTACATTAAAAACTGAGAGTGCTCTGTCAGGTTTTCTGGAGCCACTGACAAATTAGTACCCTTACAGTTTTTATTTTCTGTCTGCCTTTTTCTAAGAAATGTTCAAAAGAAGCACAAGTAGTACTCCACAACGTGCAAATATTCCTGACCCACTCCAAATTCAGCTCTCTGGGACCAGGATTCATTCTCTGCATGGCTCCTCATGAAACTGCCCTTCAAGAGGATTTTATTTATTTTTTTTCTTTTTTTTCTATCAACAACAACAAAGCAAGAACTCACCATATTTGTCTGAAAACAGGAAAAGAGAGAGAAACAAGGTAACTTACAGAAGAAAGAAAATAATCCTATAAATATATAAATATGGCCAGCCTGGTCTGAATCTCCCCGAAAAGCTGTGAGGTCAGTGCTCCCAAATAGAGACATTTACATCAGTAAAAACTGCCAAAGGGAAAAAGATTTTTTTTTTTTCCCCATAAGCATAGGAACTAATGAAGTTCAGTTTTCGCAACTTGCATCTGTTGGTGAATTGTTAGATTTCATTGGAGGGTATTTTCCATGGCTGATCATTTACAGGAGCTCTCACTTATTTTGAGATCTGCTGTTCAATAACATGAGTTGATGCTGAAAGCTTTAGCCAGGTAAACATTTATAAAATTTCTCATTAGTATAATTTTGTAAAATACCTGTCTTTACAAAATTTGTAATGACTTCATTATCTTTGATCCCTTCTAAGCCACTATCAAATCTGGCTAAAAAAAAGCCAGTGAACCAAATCCAACGAACTAGGTTGAGTCTGGTCATACAAGAGGCCGAAGATCCATCAGGCTATGCAGGGCTGAGAAGACATTGCTTTCAGAAATAATGGTGGGAATTTTGGAAAACAGGAATTCTTGACCACAGTTTCTACCAAACAAGACCAAACCACACTATGGCCTTGACTCATATATGCAGAGCAGGAGTCCATAAGCCTTGTTTTGTTAGAAAGTGGTGCTTAAAAAATATGAAAAGATTTCAACCAGACCCAGAAATTTTGTATTATCTACCTGCATATGGTACAAACAGGGAACTCAGACACTTACAGTTCCTATTTGTCTTGTAATAAAATATGTCTGAAAAGTTTGAGGGTTGGTTTTTTTTTCCATTTTTGTTCCAGAAGAGAAAAATGGACTAGAGCCCCCAAAAGGCAAAAATCCCAAGCTATGCTTGAGCCGGTGGAATCTTATCACCTACAGAATAATCAAAACTGGGGAAACTGTACAGTCATCCACTCCTAGACTTGGATGCTGGGCCACTGATACACATTGTGCTTAAAGCACTGGAGGGGTGGGGAAAGCATACATTTTCCCAGTCAGGAGAATAAATCCAGTCAGTGGTATTTACCTTGTGGCTTTCAAGTATGAGTAGGAGTGTGCACACACGTAAGCTCTTCATCCTCTGGGGAGATAGAAGGCCTCCTAGGACTTGGGAGTGATATAATAAAACCGATACTGGGCCACAGGGAGATATGCTAAATCCAGGTTACTGGAAATGAAGGTTTTGGCTGCACTGTGCCAGTGTGTGCTATATATTACCTCGCACCTTGTCCAGCTGCACCATGTACTTAGGGCTGAGGCTTCTTGCAAGCCCACGCTCACCTGCCTATGCGGATGGGGCAGTTATTATAGATGATCTTGTCAGTATTCTTTATTGAGAGAATTTTACTAGGCACGAGAGATGTTCATATACATTGTGCATCATAGCACTGTTTCCTTTTGTTGCATGTTTGTGTTTGGTCAGGGGCCAAATCTCTATGGCTTCACTTGGGAACCTACTTTGTTGATACTACTACACTAATGCCTAAAGATCTTGACCATGGTGTGCAGACTTGTAGTGGGTTATTCATATCATTTATTTTAATTAATTAAGGTGCTTAGGAGCTCTCAAAGCTCCATAGGTTTCCTCTATAGCCAATGGAGAGAGATAGGTACCTTCACAGGCTGATTCAGAGAAAATAAATCACACATTATTCAGACTTCAGCTGGAGTCCTCTGAACTCTTCCCTGAGAGAAGTTTCTGAAGATATTTGAGCCGTGACAGAAGAGAGCTTGATGGGCTCAAAACTCCACTGCCTGACTGGGAGGAAGGGGTAAAATAGATAAATAGATAAATAAATAAATAAATAAAAATAAAACAAAACAAAAATACACCTTTTACAAGCATAGAATTTCAGTAACAAATCAAACCATTTTAGCTCAACATCCTGAATGTTTTTACTTCAAACAAACCCATTTCCTTCCGAACTATGCATTTTCAGGGTCTTGAAGGAGCCATGGTTCAGGCATTTCACATTCCTAATTTCATTTTGGGGATGAATTCCATGGTACAATGCATCATAGTTCTCAGTCTTGGTCAGAGGAGGTAATGCATCAAATATGAGCTGAACATCTGTCATGCATTAGGGGAGATGAAGTCCTGGAGATTTTCCTGGCTGTATAACAGAAGGATACCAACAGTCACAGGAACAAAAGTTCTGATGACAGATAGGGTTGGATTCATTTAACCTAATTTTAGACATCTGCAGTGTAGATGGCCACATTTGAATTAGTTATCTAGACTCTATTCATAGTCAATGGGACAAAACAGGAACTTTTAGAGTGACATTCATTTAATCGTAGACATCTACAGCTGGTCAGGTGATTCCTCTATTTCTCCTCACTGATTGCAAGGAAAAGCAAGAGGACTTTGGAGTAAATGACTACACTGTGGAGATATAAGTAGGTGAAGTGATTCTTGCTTATAGCGACAACATCCACAGGAGAATATTTTCTTTTCTCTTTCAGAATTGTTCACTCTGGGAGTATTTTTGTAAAAGAAAAACATAAACTTTCTATGCAAACAACATTACTTTCAGAAAGAAACTCATCTAATCATAGATTTTTTTTTTTTCATCAGAAAAAGTTTTAACAGAAAACTTCCAGCAAGCCCATTTCCTTAGTCCTATACAAGTGAAAACAGCGGATTTTTTTACTTTTTTTATATTTTTTCCCTAACTGTCAAGCCTACAAACACACACTAGGGTATGAGAGTCATGCTGTGTTCTTTCCAGATTGTGCATTACTATTAGAAATAAAGGGGATTCTGTTTATTTTGTATTTTTACCACATGACCTTTATTAATATTGCAGAATGAGATAAATATTCTCCCTGTAGGACAGAATTATTTTATGTGCGCCAATGTTTTGGCAGTTCAATTGACCATTTATCCCTACCCCATTGCAAAGACAATGGGAAATGACTCTTTTCTTCTATGTATGGTTTTCCTCTATATTTGCCTGATTTCTGATATAGCAGATACTTTCTAAGTCTTTTATAGATTCCGTGATCTTAAGCAAGTTATTCGTTTTTCTTTGTGGTTTATATCCAAACAGTGTTAGCTGTCTGAAGACTAATTTAAGGATAAATCAAAAAATATTTGAAGGCAGACCTTGCATTTTTATGAGAAAAATATCTCCTATACCTCAATACAGACCCAAAGCAAAATATCCCAAGACTTCCTGCCACTTTTTCTGAGAAAGACTGAACTTGTACATGTCCCTTATTGTAAATTCTCTTAAACCTTAAGGCTATTCAAATTCAAGAACAAGATCCATTGAGGTGTCCATTACTATTCAAGAGAAGAGGCATGCATCCTGTGTAAACTGCTTCTTCTTACATCTATATCTACATTTACAGTCTCAGAACCCCAGGACCCTTTCTGGGTGAAGGATCTTCCCTTGCATTAGGTCATGTACTCTGCAGTATTGTGCTTTTCACCATGATTTTAAAGTTACAGCATATGATGAGAAGCAGTAGAAGGCAAAATCATCTTAAGAGCTGGACTGAAAAACTATGAGTCCACTCAACATTTGATATCAGAAGCAGTCCCTGTTTAGAATAAGTACAAGTTCACAGAGTCATGATTGTACTAATTTGATTTACAATCCTCATGCCAGAGCTCTCACAACACCTCAGCCCCTCTGCTTCTGCAGTGTTTTTTTTTCCGTACATTGATTTTGAGTTGAAGTACTAAACAAATCCTGAAAGAATCACTAAATAAATCTGACGTTAGACTCTCCTTTATTAATATATAAATCAATAAGCATAAAGGAACACATTCAATAAGAACAAGAAAAGCCTTATAAAGCAGATATCTTAATTACAACCTCAATTAAAATTATCCTTCAGCTCTGGATGACCTCTTGCATTGTAAATCACTAGATTAACTCTATCCTTCTATAACTCAGAAAGAACACAAGCCCTTAAAACTACTAGTAATGAGACTAGTATTTTTCATAATCTCTCTGACATACTATCTAGAAGTGAGGGCTGTAGCACTGGAAGGGATATTTAAGCCATTACATTCAGCCTCTTGATATTGCAGTAACCATGCTATACAAACCTTTCATAAAATTATTAAGATCTGTCATAAAACTATCTAGGTTTTACCCATATTGGAAAGCTGTTTCAGGCTCTAAGTGCTCTGTGTCATGTTAGGCTATACCTATTCATTCCTGTTTCAGACCAATATTGAGACCTGGATCTTAAATCATTCTCCTTCACTTGTTCTTATTCCTCTGATATATTTAAATGATTTTTCCAATCTGAAATCATCCAATGCAGCTGATATCAAGTATTCATGTCTTTCTCCTGTGATATTAATTTTATCATGATGGAGACTTGTAAGAACAGGCTTTTCTCTTTTTTGAGACCCTCTCTACATGGTTTGCTTTCTGTCTGTTGATATTTGTTGATATCCTTCCGTCATTCATTCACAATCACATGCTAAGCTAGTCAAGGCTTTGTCTGTTTTATATTCTTTCCTTCATTAATCTTTACTAGGAGATTTATTTGGACATGTTGATCCAGGTGTTTCAATAAACACTGTTTATAGAATACTCTCAGTGAATAAATGAATAGAGCTCTGTGGTTACAGGTATTGTAGCATGTTATTAACCCTGCAAGTATAGAACAGCACATAACCAGCTGTGCAGGCATCTTCCTCTTCCCAGTGCTCAAAAATATTCAGTGCACCTGCAGATTTCCAGGTTAAAAGTAATACACTGCTGATCTGTGCCACTTAAATTTTATTTCAAGTTTGGTAATGAACTGTGTGTGTGCATGTAGGAGATAAGCTAAGCTTCAGAATACAAACTTATATTATTTATGTGTTTATATGAAGAATTATCTCAGAACTCCAGTGTTTTAGGAGCTATGTGAACTAAAAAAAAAACAAACAGACAAACAAACAAACAAAAACAAAAACAAAAAAAGGAAAAAAAAGGAGCTCAGAAAGAAATGTTTCTATGTATCCAAGTATGGCAATCACAAGGAAATGGTAAGGCAAATTCAAACAGTACGCAAGACCGTGGGCTCTGCTCCTCTGCTCTCTAATAGCTCTCAAACTTGATGTAGATATCATTCTAAAAACAAGTCTGAAGGAGCATAATGGATTTGATTTAATGCAAATGAGGTGTACAGGAGAAAGCACAAGAGTAGTTTTGAAGAAACAAGGTCACTTTTCCCCAGATTTGCAGGTCCAGGGGCTGGAACTTGGTTTTCTCCCTTCACTGTGTTCATTGCTACATGAAAATCATGCAGACTTTTCTATTATATGCAAGTCGTTAAAGTCTTTTAAAATGAAAATGCAGTTGTATATGTTGTACATCCCTATCATCTATTAATATTGAATCTAACCTTCTGGGAGCTCTTGGGACTGAGTGTTGCTTATATTAGTATGTAGTCTTCTTTATGCAACTTCTTTCTTCCCTGCTTCTTGACTTTTCTCATCACTCTTGTAATTAAAATCTCTTTTCATGCCATTTGGCATTTCACCATCTGCACACAAGGAAATACATTGGAACTGGCCTGCCTGTGACTTCACACTGTCCACTAATTAAACTGAGTTTTAATCGGAGATTCTTAATCACCCTTAATTTTCAGACTACAAGGTGGTTGTGTTTGCACTCATTTCCCCAGTGACTTCTTAAAGGATGGCTGTACAAATGAAAACTGACTGTACAAATGAGATTGCAGAGTTCCATATTTATTCCTTCGCAATGATTCCTGATCAGATTTGCTCCGTTTACAAGAAAATTATTATTTTTTTTTTACCTGCTACTTGGGCAGATTTTATCTGGAATCCAGAAGTCAGGCTGTGTCCTTTGCACCTGTACTTTCCAATGCCAGTAGGAAACAAGCAAACAAATGAACAAACAAACAAACAAAAAACTCTTCAAGAGAAATTATGGGAAAAAAAAAATCTTATTCCAGCTCTTTTGGTAACATGGATGTTTTTGACAAAAACACTCTGGATTTCATCAGAGACCCCCTGCAAACTTCTCTTGGTCTTTTGGGGACTGAAAATTTTAAAACAAAAAGGTGAAAAGTGACACTGAAAAAGGTTGTCATAAAAGCTTTTTTTTACCACTTCGTCACCTGAAAAAAAAAAGGAAAGAAAAAAAATTTCCTTTAATACCTCTTTTTCATTTACAAGATTTACCATTTAATCCACTGAAGTGAGAGTAACTTTATATTGAATTAAGAAGGCTCCTTGACAGAAAATTTGATCAGGGTGGAATCTTACTGCAGCTGTTTTAATGTCACAGACAAGGGAAAATTATAAAAGGAATAGTACATTGGGTATGTTCGTGTTTGAGAGGCATCAGTACCCAAAGAAAACCCTGCACACTTGGGTTGCCTTTTCAACTGTGTGGTGCTGAATGAAGCCTTTCTATTCTATTCCCTTCTAACCTGCCTTCATCTTGTATTTTAGACTGTGAGCTCCTCAACCTGAGCAGGCTTTTTTAGCTTGTTTACACATTTGGTTTATCATAATGAGACACGATTCATTATTCAAGTTGTTAGTAACAAATTATTCAAGTTGTAAATCATAATTGTTTTCTGTTCCTGTTTCTTTCTACAACTACATTTTAAAGGGCTGTATTTCTAAAAATGCCTAACCCACTCTGTAATTTATTATATCATCTGTCTATACTCTTCTGGCTCATTTGCCCCTATAAGAGAGGGTATACTGCCCATGTTGGACAGGGACTTTTTACAAGGGCATGTAGTGATAGGTAATGGTTTTAAACTGAAAGAGGGCAGATTTAGATTAGGTATAAGGAAGAAATTCTTCACTATTAGCATGGTGAGGCACAGGAACAGGTTGCCCAGAGAAGCTGTGGATCCCCCGTCCCCAGGGATGTTCAAGGCCGGGTTGGATGAGGCCCTGGGCAACCTGCTCTAGTGGGTGGCATCCCTCTCTGCTCCTGATGGGGGGGTTGGAACTAGATGGAACTAGACGATCTTAAAGGTCCCTTCCAGCCCATACCATTCTATGATTCTAAGAATTCTTGGTATGTTTAAAAATTGTTTTCCATCTCTTTCCAGCACACCACATGATCAATGTTTAGGCAGATCATACCCCATATTTTCAAATATTCACTGTTTTCATGAGTGATGTGAGTGCATTATAGTCCTCTTGATGAGAGTTTGAGGGATTCTGTCAGGAAAGGATACTGCTCAACCTTCTCAAATCCTCTTTGTAACTGGAGTCTTCTGTGATGCCAACAGATGAGGGAAATGCATTTCCCTCACTTGACCTTCACTTCATGCCTGGGATACTGGCTATTGCATTGCAGATAATTCTTGTTCTCATTCAAGCCAACAGAGGGAAACACTGAAATCCACCCAGTCTACCTTATACACAGTGTGATATTAAAGACACAGTAAATATCAGCAATCTGATCGTTGAGGTTCATCTTCTCTCCTTCAGTCCCAAAGGTCCTGCATTTGAAACTCTGGTAGTGGTAGTATAAAATCTTCAAGTAATAAATTTGACCAAGTCAGACTCAAGGAAAAGAGAGATATAATGGTCTTAGGATTTCAGAGACTTGGATTCAGTATCTTACAGTGCCTCAGGTTTCTTTTGTGAGACTGGGCAAGTCAACCTGTATCTTTGTGTTACTCACTTCTCAATCTGTGCAAGGTAGTCATGGAACTAAATACTTTCCTAATTACAGAGTGCTGGGGTACTACTCTAGAAATTACAAGATGAAAGCTCAGCTGAACTGCAGTCCTAACTGCTGCATCTGCCAAGGTGCTTGTACAACATAGCAGCCTTGCGCGTAAGCTATATCTGGGTTACCTCTACTTTCACCTCCCTCCATTCCAGTGTATTCCTCAGGTTTATCAATTATTGATTATGGATTAGCAGCTGGAGGTCAGGAGCCTGATGACATGGGGCATGAACCTTAACAGCTGCCTCCTGTGGTGCTCCAAGTAGTCAAGATGAAGGAAAATGTTTAAGGAATGCTCATATCATCATCACATTGCTGTAGGTGCTAGGGTAAAATGCATGCTTAGATACAGCCTCATATCACCACATTTAATGGGGGGCATCTGGGGGAAAAAAAAGTTCAAAAATGATTGGAATTGTACAGATGTGAGAAAAATCTACCCTCATGCTGTTCATGGACAGGACGAGATGTGAAATGTTGGTAACACAGCTTATTGCACATGTCAGCGGCAGAATTAACACCGAACTGCACATCATAAAGATACAGATCATTGACAGGATACTCAAAGAATACTGGTGACTTTATTGATGTCATTGTTCTCCTCCTCCTATTTCCCCAACGTCTAAACCCAGGAATATCTCATTAAACCAAGTCTTTTCAGGGAACGCCGGGGAGTATGGGAGTACAAAAAATTGCTGGTAAAACAAGAACTGCCAACTGAAACCATCAAGATCATTATCAAGAAAGGCTTCAAATGCTGCAAGTATAACAGGGACAGTTCTGAGTGCTAATGAGCATCCAGATAGGAAAAGCATTTTCTCACCCCCTGAGGAAGGGTCAAAACCAGTCTGACAAACTCAGTATGCCTCAACATTGGAGGAAGAATATTCATGAAAAGGTCCACAGGTGTCAGAGAAAGAAAATCTTTACAGACAAGCTTAAAACAGAGAACTCAGATAAAGACAGGTCTGGGGCAAAGAAAGATACATAAACATGTGCACATATATGTGTATGTATGCATTTTTATATGTATAAACCCATATAAAAATACATTATAAATTTACACTGTTTTGTGTAATACAAGTGAAAAAGACCACACTTCCTAATACAAGATTTTAAAGAGGCTATATGAAAAAAAAAAAAAAAGAAGAAATAAAAAATGCTTTCTCTTCTACTTGGAACTTTTCCTTCCATGTGGTCAATATTTACTGATTGCATTATCATACAGTGGGAATCATCTGCCCAAATGTGGCTGGTTTTGTGTCTGTTCAGCCATCCCAACCATCAGATCCCCAGCTTCTTTGCAGGATCTTCGCATTCTCTTAATGCAGCAGCTTTCCTGTGGTAGAACTCAGCTCAGCAAAGCAAACACCCCGTGGAGAGTCATCTCCCACTAGAGCAAAGGCTCCCCTCTCTCTTTTATCACTTATTACAGTGCAATGTCCTGCTGCTGTATCTGTTGCTCCAACACAGTGACTAAAGCTGTTGACTTCTGGTCATCTTTTGTCAAGATAGTCCGTCCTGAAGGCAGAAGGCCTGTATGTCCTTAGGGAAGTCTTCTGGGTGCTGTGCCCCAAGAATACTCCCTAGGGCAGTTGTATCTTGGCACTGCCTCCCTTTCACCTTCCCACATCTCTGCCCTTAAACACACATACATGCGTACACTTCTGATATGGGATTCATAGTGGAGCGGGCTACAATAAAATATCTTTAAGCATCTTTCACCCTCTTCCATCACCATTTCCATCTCTGCAGCTCACACAGACTGGGATTTGCCGTAACTTACCTGCACTGAAATCACAAGCGCTCTCACTATCGTTGTACCGCAGTCCTCTTGACTTCTCCCATCCCAATCATAAAAATACAAAGAAAATATGTAGACATTTGATTGACCTAGCACTTCACCAGCAACATGTACCGCTACTTAAATATATTGTACTGACAGTGACCCACAGGCTTCTAAGGATCAAATAATCTTGCCCAAATCAAAAGGATCATGTTTGGATTCTGGTGACTTAAAAAGCTTTGCTGATGTAAGCAGAACATGAACCAAACAAGATTTGGGAACGGAATGCAGTGAACATGTTCTTGAATACATTTATCCAGTATTCACCCAGTTCCCATACCAACAGGGAAAAATAGATACTTCCATTACAAAATGTAGTATATAAACACCAGCTCTCTTAGTATTTGAAGAACAGATTTTATTTCAGAGAATAAAGAAGCTCTGTTAGAACTATTAGCTATAGTTGAGCCTACTTTTCTCAAATACTACTATAGATAAAAGGATAAATTCTAAATAGTATATTCTTCTCTTATGCAGTATCTCCAGAGCTGATAATTCCCACAAATCTGCTTGTCAAAACTGCCGTAACTTTACTTCATCCAAAGAGTAGTGGTGTAAATGTCAGAAACATATGCCTCAAAAACTCTGCTTTTATCACCCACTTTACTATCACCATTTATAAAGAATAAGTGTAATTCCTGTAATTCCTTTTAAGATATTCTTCCTATTTGAAGGAGAATGTATGGTTGCTTTGAAATTTTTTGCTATATGTGCTTGTCCAAATATTAAATTATTTTGGAAATTGGTCTCTTTATACTGTTCCAATATGTTTGGCAATTATAACACAAATGCTTTCTACACTTGCCTTCCTAAGAGGTAAGATCTGGCTGAACTGGATGTAATTTCCAGTGTTTCCTTGCTCTTTTGCTAAGTCTTTATTATTTTTATTGTAAAATAGAAGACAATGCATGCTTTTATAATAGCAAATTGTGAGTTGAAATCAGAGGATATTATTCCAAGAAATGAGTTTTCTCAAAAGGGTTACTAGAAAGTTATGTCTGATTAATTTGTGTCTCGAAGTAGCAAGCAAAGATTTTATAATGAAATCATAGACTGGAATAAGTTCTTCATGTTACTTATGACAGTCAACATTTAGGTACTGTGAACAACTGGGATTGGCAGATTAGCGCAACATAGGAACTGAAAACATGTTGGCAAAGTGACGTTTTCCATTTTTTCGCTTGAAAACTGCACTGCAACAGCTGCAGCCTCCAGCCAGAAATTTTGTGCAATCCTCTCTAAGTGTTCATGTATTATTTGTGCCTGTCACGTTCCATCAGACTTGATATCTGATGTTGATGCACTAAATGTTGTGTATCGAAGAGTGGGCTTGTGTTTTTCTACTTCTTCTGCTGTGTTTATTAGTACATTTTAACACATGCAGAGCTCCATGAGTCTATTTTGCCATGTAACTGCTTGATTTTTACTAAACTTGTCTTCCGATACAGAAGTTTTGATATACATTTGTCTCCAAGCGTTAAGGTCAATGTTGTTCTCCCTTATACCACTTTTTTCAGCATGGCTCCTCTTTCGTTCAAAAAAAGGCTGACTTCTTGATTTTGGCAGCCCTATTCCTGCATCTAAGAATGTAAAAAAAAGTGAAAGGGTACTTCTGCCAATAACATAAAATCAGAATATAGTCTTCCAAACCCTAGAAAAGACAGAAAGTGCATAATAAACACGACTGAAGAATCAATCCATCGATGACACCTCCAAGAGTGCATTTTGCTGGGATCAGACTTCCCTCACACCACAGAGCCCTATCAGTGGTAAATAAACATGTGCCTTTATGCCGTGAGAAGGAGAAGCTAAGAGCGATTAAGTAGCTGCACAGGAGCTCTGCACCAGGCTTAAAAACTGAAGATGTGTTTTCCACATGACCGTCAATGGCTTCAGGAGCATGAGGTGGCTTTCTTCTCCTTTAGAGCAGAATAGAGTGCTTTATCTGACATTAGTTTGCAAGGTGGATGCCACACAGAATTGAAAAGATTGGTAGAAAGGTATAAAATTGCTTTCTCAGGAATTTTGAGTACTTCTTCACTTCTTCACTGTTTTAAGGAGCAGAAGGCACAGTGAATAACTGGGAATTTTAGTGCAGGATGCTGACAGCACCTGCTCAAGGGGAGACAATGCTTTCAATTTGGACATCACTTGAGAGTGAAGCAGCCTCAGTATCAAGTGATAGACAAACTGGGGTGCTGCAAATGTGCCACGATAACAAAAAGTTGTTTGTGTGGTAGATGCTCTCATTGAGAGACACACGGTTATGCTGTGACAAAATGGCTGGCATTTCTTAGTCTCTCTTTACCCCTGTTTCTCCTTCGTCCTTACCCCTCATCCCCTGTAACCTCAAAAGTGTTTTGGTTGGTTTCTTTTTTTTCATTTCTTTTCCCCCACCCTCAACAAATTAATAAATTAAATAAATAAATAAACAAATAAATGGAAAAGGCAAGTTTGTAATTAGGAGAACTTTTCTTAAAAAGCCTTCTTGATGTAAAATATTTACTTTCCAATCATAACTTCACAATTTTATTTATTTATTTATTTTAAATAACTAAAGTTAAAGCAACACCATTTACACAGAAAGAGTGGAGAGAAAGAGGGAGTGGAAACAAGAAACCTACTTGAGCTGACTTTTCATATGTGAGCAACTGCAGGTATTCCTGTGCATTGGATGAAAAGTATCGTACAGGGAACTGGACCCCTCACAGCATCACTCTTCACAAGGTGTTGTTATGATTCCAAAGCAGACACCCACCTCATAGGAGATGCCCGTACTGCCTTTGTTCTTTCCTAAGGACACAAATGCCACCAGAAGCAATAAAGCAGCATTGTGCCAGAACTGCACAAACGCAGTACAATATTCAAAAGGTGTTCAAAGATCATGACAGTCCAAGCAAATTTCATGAAATTAAGAAGATGCCAGCCTGATCCAGACCAGTTTGAAGTCAATACAAATCTCTGTGGTAACTTGAAAGGGCTGAGGACAAAGCCCTCAATGCACAATTTGTGCTGGAGCTATTTGATGATTTGGGAGCTCTGTAGGGAAGACAAGACTGAAAAGGATCTCTTAGGTCATCAAGTCCAGTCACTTGTTATTTCTGGTATCTCATCATATACTCCCTTTCATTACTCTATCAGTCTCTATCTGTGAATGTCAGAACAAAGGTGCAGCAGCCCAATATTTCTCTGATGAAGAGGATAAGGCACAAGAGATAATCGAAGTGGTTTCTTTAATATCTGAAGTAAAATATTTATCCTACAGTGAAAATGAAAATGAGATGCTTGTGATCACTCCTATGAGGCTCATTGTACGCATATTAAGCCCCTAGTGACAGTTGGGAAACATGGAAAAGGAAGACATTTGCACTGAACTTACTGATTAAAACTTAGTAAATAATTACACAACTGATGATGCAAAAGACAGAAGATAAGGAAGATCAATCTTTCTTAGAGATGTCAGTGCTGCACAGTAAAAAGACATGAAAAGCAGAGTGAAAATGTGTCCAAAGTCAGCTGATTTGACTCTGAACTCAGAAAAAGGACTGCTGAGTAAGAAGGACCTATTTTTACAGTATTTTTTTTCAGTGTAGAACCATAATTTAAAGGACTCTAGCAAAGGTTAGGTGCCTAGAACTCTGATTATCAGCTTAGTTTTCTCTCATTAAAGAAAAGATAAAACAATGCTTAATTTATGTCATTTGATGTATTTATTGGTGGAGAAACCTAGCCCCCATTCCAAGGGGATAAAATCTAACACACCTTAATTCAAAAACAATATATTCCCTATGGAGAGGTATTTTTTTAAACCCTTTTTTCTCCAGTAGGTTTCATTTTTTCTTTAAATTTTAGTCTGTTCTTTGGATAGATATTAAGTGTCCTAAAAGAAGGTAAATGAAATATTCGTAATAGATCATTTATAGAACTACATTTTCTTCTTCTTCTCTTTGCATTTGGTTGTGAAACTTCATTTTCTCTCTCTCTTTTTTTTTTTTTTTTTTTTTTGGTGGAAAATTCTTCAATAGGTATTTTGTGTGTTTGTCAGCCTTATCATGCAGATATCTGGCACTTAATATTCATGTTCTGATGGTGTGAGTTACAAGACTGTATCCTATCACTGAAGCAGTGAAGCCCTGAGAGTTAGGTTTTCCATGCATAATTACTAATTCAAAATTTGCCCATTACCAATGCATTTATATTATCCAGGCATTTTGGCAAATGTTCTTGTAACATTTTGGGGAGTCACCAGATGGCACTAAAACATTGCAAGGTGCCAAAAATCATTACATTTCTTGCCAACAAATGCATTACTTTGCAATAATATCATTTATCTCCACTTCAGCTGCAGCTTGGACTGATAACTTCTTTAAATTCCACTGAACTGGAGGCACTGGTACATGCTCATTGAGCCAGAGAGGACCAGAATGAACTTAAAGATGTAGATACATAACCCAAAGCCACTACACCACTGTGAATATTTTCATCATAATTTTAACCTTGAGATTGTTTCCTTTTCTGGAAATCAAAGACAATTTTGCAGTGCCTGCTTACTGCATCAGTAGAGCTTCAACCTCCTCCTAGGAAAGCAGTAGTCCTTTTCCTGCTGACATCAGTTTCAAATCTATCTTTCCTTCTTATCTTCACTGGGCAATGGCAACACTGAGTACTTGAGATACTTCTATTTTGTTTAATATGAATCCATATTCTGCTTTATATACATTGCTCACGGTGATCATAGAATCATAGAATGGTTTGGGTTGGAAGGGACCTTAAAGATCACCCAGTTCCAACCCTCCTGACATGGCAGGGATGCCGCCCACTAGATCAGGTTGCCCAAGGCCCCATCCACCCTGGCCTTGAATACCCCCAGGGAAAGGGCATCAACAACTTCTCTGGGCAACCTGGTCCAGTGCTTCACCCCCCTCTGAGTGAAGAATGTTCTCCTAACTTCTAACCTAAATCTCCTATTTCAGTTTAAAACCATTCCCCCTTGTCCTATCGCTATCTGCCCATTTAAAAAGTCCCTCTCTATCTTTTTTATAAGCCCCCTTCAAGTACTGAAAGGCCACAATGAGATCTCACCGGAGCCTTCTCTTCTCCAGGCTGAACAGCCCCAGCTCTCTCAGCCTACTTCATAGCAGAGGTGCTCCAGCATCTTTGTGTCCCTCCTCTGGTCCCATTCCAACATGTCCATGTCTTTCTTGTGCTGGGGGCCCCAGACCTGGATACAGGACTCCAGGTGGGGCCTCACGACGGCAGCGCAGAGGGCAACATCACCTCCCTCCACCTGCTGCCCTCGCCTCTGTTGATGCAGCCCAGGATGCAGTTGGCCTTCTGGGCTGTGAGCAGAGCACACACTGCTGGCTCATGTTGAGATTTTTGTCCACCATGAATTTCTCTATCCCAATTTCTTGTATTCAGCAGTGACCAAAATTCCCTACTTAAAGACAGGTATAAGAAGAACGAAAACAGTTCAAGATCTATTTAGAGATCTTAGAATATTCCAGAAGTCCTTTCTAAAGTATTACACATCAAATTTATCTAATGAATTTGGTCTATCTATCCTGTAATTTATTTGCTGTTTTTCTGAGCCTATTACAGTCGTATCATTTTAAGTCTTTTCCTATCTGGTTTCATATTGTCCCCTCTCCAGTAAGAAAACCAGATATTTATATCACTTTCTTATACACTCAATTGATGCAACTGATCATGGTCTTTTAACCAATAGTGAAATAATCTGTCCAGCTCTACTTCAGAGGAAAACACTCAACATTAACAACAATATCATATGCATAAAGCCCTCCTAGGTTAAATCAGAGAACAAATGCAATAGCATAAGACATGTTAGAATTTAGGAAAAAAAAAAATCTAAAAACCTAAAAATCTATATTGAATCACAGACCCACCACATTGTTTAGAAGGAAGAATGTGATATTCATCTATACTCCTTTTAAATACAAACTTAAAAATATAAAGAATTGTCATGGAAATTTTGACAAAATTAAAGGTGCATTTCTCTGAAAACTCTGAGTAGATCGGCTCAGCTCCACTTGGGATGCTGAAGTCTCCTGACTAACTGACATTAATTTTGCTAAAATATTTGCTTTACCCTCTCCCCTTCCGAATCTCCTTCATCCCATTTGAAAGGTCATTGACCATGTCCTGTCTGACACTTTGACTGCAGCAAGGCCCCCCTTTCTATCTGTCTGTACTATCTACCAAAACGAGCCTTTGATCTCTGTCTGAGATAAAATAATAAAATAAATAATAAAATAATAATAAATATTACAGCGTTACAAATCTAATACTGTCCCTAACAGTATTAATGGTAGCAAGTACATTGTAGAGTTAACTCAGGGTCATATTCAACACCCAAATTCTTTCCTGATAAGTTTTCTTGCTTCACCCTATAAGTCTTGACCACTCTGCTTTGAGTCTCATTTACACACAAAGGTAGATTTATATATTACAGACATGTGGATCTATTCAATGGGAAGGATAAAAGAGAGATTAAGACCAGCACTGCAGTTTGTACTAGGCTTCCTGTTTAGAGAGTCTAAAGTGGGGATAAGAATGTTTTCTGAGTTAATGACATTTTTTTCACTGAAATCTGCCTGAAAACAATTTCTATGTGGGGATTTTTCAAGATGCAAGGAGAGTAGTTGGAGTAGTATTGCTGCAATCACTGCTTTTGACTCCACGTGATAGGCACTCCAAAGATTCAAGGGACATGCTTGAAATAATGGCCTGGGGATAGTAACAGTGCCCCTACAACAACTAAAAGTAGCAGGTAACGAGTAGTTATCCCTAAAGAAATTTCATCCTTATGATGCATGCCAATGTGGAACTTGCACTGGAGCTCACAGTTACATTTGCTCAGAAACTGTCCCACAAAGCCAAAATGTCCTGGAGTCATTCCCTGATTCACCTGCTCTCATCTCAGGGTGAATACAAGGCCATAATCTGGCCACACTCTGATATCCATTCCTCACATTCTGAATTTCTACATTACCTTATGAGCAAAGAGGCAACATATTTTTCTCCAGAGAAAATCCACTGCATGATAGATGAAGCTTCACAAATACATGCTCCAGAAAGCATCCAATCATTTAAAGAACTCCCACAACCAACCACTGTAACCTTGAAATATTTTGAAATATTTGATAAATCTCTTTTCCACACTGAGCTTATTTCTTTTTCATGAAAAAGCATCATTAAACACTTTGGTTAAAGTCAAGTAAATGTTTTGTAGACCTTCCATCATGTACTTCAAAGTTTCTGTTCACCTGGATTTCTCTAGAGCAGGGATTGCCTTTGGAGGGCTGTCATCTCCAGTGATGTTTTTGGAGTATGGAAAAATACCTCCTAGGAGAAACCCACTCTGCGGCCCTTTGTTTCATCTGCCCATTTCTACTTTGTATTGCAGGTGGAATTACTAATTGCTGTTTTGCTCCTACAAATGCAACTCTAACCACCTAAATATGGCAGCACTGAAGCTGTTCATAAACATTAATTAATGTATCCTCATTATAACCCTCTGAGGAGAGTGATGATAGAGCAGTGAAGGTGTCTTGGTATGGATCCAGAGGTGTGAGTTCATGCCTCTCCCTGGACTCATTCCAAGCATCACTCCCAGTCAGCTTGGCTATAAATGAGTACCGCAGCGTTGAGGATGAGATCAAATGCAGCTGGATGATATATTAGCCATATTGCTCCCCTGTGTGAAATTAGCAACAGAAACTTGTCCTTACCCAGACTAGCAAAATTAGCCTTTGTGATGGTTTGCTTCCACTACACACACAGGGTGCTGCTACCACCCCTCTGATGACAGCAACTGGAGCAGAGAGAGATGAGGACCTAGATCCTCAAAGAAGTTTGAAGCTCTAAATCCATGTAAACTCAGTGGCAGTTAGGCACACAAATACCTACAGTATCTGAGTCTAAGTGATTTGTCTCAGTTCTGCAGCAGAACAGAAAATTGACCTTGAATCCTAAGTCCAGGCAACTGGGATATTTGTTTTCTCTTCTGCAAATCTTTACTGGTAAAAAGAAATAATTACTCAAGAGAGTCACCCCACTGCATTAAAGAAGAATGTCTTGAAAATACGTATGCATTGTCACACAACCGGGAATAAAGTTTGTTTAGTCATATGAGATGAAAGCTAATAAATACTGATTTGCATTCACTGTCTGTTACACTCATTATTCTTATTAAAAGATCCAACATTGTTTTCAGCATGGAACAAGACAATCACTGCCTTGGAGAGCTTATATAAACTTTTCATCCAAGAAACTCACAAGGCATTTATAAATAGTAATTAATTAAACCATTGGAAATTATAATATGTCTTTATAGACTGGAAACTGAGATTCAGAATTCAGTATATCACTCAGAACATCACTTAACTGATGTCCAAATGGAAATAAAAAGCAGTATCAGTGATTTCTTGTCCTGTACTCTAATCACCAAACCCATTTCCTCCTAATAAATAATTTAAATTGTTTTTATTTTAATGATCTATAAAGAAATGAGAATTTGTTTAGATTGCCCTAAGGTGAGTGAAGATAAAAAGATAATGCAGATACATGGTATCTTGCTTTTCCTCTAAGCACTTCACTGTATTGTACAGACAATACAATGAAAGTTTTGAAAATTAAATGCTCCATCATTAGCTAAATAGGCAGAAGTAACTGTCTAAGTGATAAATAACAGACTCGTGTAACATCATTTAGAGACCATACTACACTGAAAAGTATCCCATTTTATCAGATATTTTTTGGACTCTGTTAGATGCACTGGAACCAGTGAAGCAATAAATACATCAAAATACAGAGGTAAACAAAATCATAAAACATCCAATGTGACAACTGGAACACCCATGAATACATAAATATTTATGAAGCAATAGGTACTTCTGAAACACCCAGCAGGTTTTCGTTGGATTGAACAGTCCAATCAAAGCATTGTGTGTTCACATGATGGAGGAAATAGGAATTACATGGCAGGAAAAGGAAACAGTGACTTCTCCATGTATTTTGAATAGCTTAATTGTGTTTAAATTGCTCAACGCCAAAAATAAAATAAAATAAAATAAAATA
>VXAL01007485.1:125482-137252 GCA_013399475.1 Chauna torquata | reverse complement strand
CTCTAAAGCCACTAAAATCTGGCTGCCTTACCATGACTCCTGCCTAACCCATTCACAGCTCTGATCTCCCTCTGAACAGCAGCCCCTCTGTGTGAAGCACAACATGTTGGCTTGAGAGAGTGGCATTATAAAAAGAGAGCAGCGTTCTTTGTATTTGTAACTGTTGCTNACTGTGTTTGTGAGGAGACAGGAGTCCGTAGAGACTTGCTTGTTTATATAAGCAGTGACTGCTCTAAGTCAATGTCATCTCAGCCATGGAATTTAAAAAGGAAGTGCTGCTTCACAGTTATATATACTGCTTAAATGTCAGCTTTTATTCATCATGCTTATTTTACATCTAAACTAGCACTGGTTCTTTTGCATAAATGAAAAAAAAATCATTTAAAAAAAGAAAGTTTGAGGCTATGTGTTGACACATTACATGGAGAATGAGTAAATATTCTTTGCCAGAATATGTACTTGATCATACTAGAATCTTATGGTAATAAAGCCTTATTATTCTGGGAGCTCTTTAAACATCCTTTATCTAGAAAGAAGGTTACATTTTAGCACACAGAAGCTGCATCTAAGAAGGTAAGATAAATGTTTCAGGATTGCTTCAGGATTAATACAGCTTTTAAAACAGTTTACAGTCCAAAAAACTATTAGTACACACTAAATATTCAGTTAAAAAATAAACATGACTGTAATATCACATGAAGTACAAAGGCAGTTGGGAGCTTTGAAAAGAAAAGCAGACTTCGAATTTTAATAAAAATTTCTCTGGTGTTTTGGAGCAGTGATTCCTGGATTTTTGACACTTTTGCAGGATCCTAATCATCTATACAGTCATGCTTAAGACCTTCATGGATTCCTGAGTCATCAGTATAAGCAACAACAGTTTAATACAGCTGCCTTCTTCACAACAACTAGGATCTCTGCTGGACTATAGAAGACCCCAAATAGTATGTGTTTGTCCATACTTAACTTAGGAATAGTGGTTTATTGACCCCAAAATCCAAAAACTATTGTTCTAGATAATGACACAAAATGGAGGTAACTGCTACAAAATATCCTTTACTCTTTACTTAATAGATATATTCTGTTCAGTAAGTGGAGAAAAGGAAACTTGCAGTGGGGTCCATATCACCTAAATATGAGATTTATGCAGTGCAGGCATCCAGGTGTGAGTCAGTTGGTCTCTCTTTGTATTCAGAGAAAAGAAATATGCACAAATGGAATGGCCCACTTGGATGTCAATTTTAGGACTAGAAAAAAATTGTTAGGGATCCTCCATGGGTTATGTTGGGCATCTAGACAACTAACTCAGTTGTAGAGCTTCCAACCTAAGTGTATCTGCAATGAATCTAAATAAAGTTTTCCAAGCCCTCTACTATAAATCTAGCCAACCAGTCTGTTGTCCTGTTATTTGTATCTGTCTATAATAAATAAATATTTTTTACAGTACAGCAAGGAAGACATCTTAGCCAGTATTCACCTCTAACCCCTATGATATCAAACACATCATTTATAATATTTAAATTTTTAATTACAGATAACAGTATAGGGGGAAACTCCATGGAACTGATGGAATTCAATTAAATATATTGCATAATAAGGAATATTGCGTATTCTCCTAGTTAAAATTTTTATCTGTAGTTACAAAAAGAGACAGCTCTTTAATATTTAATTAAATAAATCACTGATCATTCTTTTGCACAAGCTGGAAGACACTGGTCAAGTTTCTCAGTCATAAATTAGTATGTACCAGTCAGTCTGCAATAGTCAGCACTCAGAAGTTCAAAAAAAAATCAAACTTATGGTTGAACAAACAGCCAAAATGTGTAATGATTCAAAGCCCAGGTCATTACTGCTGCTGTAGCTTTACACCCTATTATACAGATGGTTAATTGGCTAACAAGCAGGGAACAGAGTAGGAGTGAGCAAACACTTTTCTACATGGCTCACAATCCCATCTGAGCAAAGTCTGGTCTGATGCAGTGCTTGATCCAGGACATCTGGCTGCAGGTGTCCACACACCCAAAGGGCTCTTCCCATTCTGCCCACAGATTTCATTTCCTTTTGCAGTAAGTTGGGTCGAAGTCAACACAACCTGGAAGCGCTCCACAGCCGATACTTCTGCACAGTGCTGATGACATGACAATTCTACGCAAGTAGATGTGTTACACAGCAACTACAGGGCTGGTCACACCATGCCTGACCTGTCCTCAGTGTTGACAGGTACTTGCCTGGGTCCTCTCTCAGAGGTTATTTGGATCCACACTACTGATAGATTATACAGATAATCTCAATCTCATATTCAAGGCATCTGAATTTGCAGTGTTGAAACTATTTTATATGATGTATTAGAATCCCCCAGTCAAGATCTCATAACTGAACCTTCTGCCATTTATCCTCACTTCAACATTGTGCACATTTTTTCCTTTGGTGTGTATTTCTGTGCGTTTTATTGTAACCATGGTCCAGCATATGAGAATTGTCTCAGACATTTATTTGATAAAGTCTTTTCTCTCCAAGGTATTTAATAATTTCATTGGCACCTTCATGCTACACATTTAGTAGGATTTTATTCCCCCTAAGAACATAGGCTTTTCTCTAAACAGTAATTTGTTGCTGTAGTAGTTTATCAGAGGGATATGTCTAAAGACTTCTGTTAACAGTGCATATTTCGTAAGGCAGTTCCATCATAATCCTCCATCGTGATGAGGACTGAGAAGAAAGCAAGGAGAACTTATCTATACGTGAGAAAAATGAGTGGACTAATAGAAGAGAATTACACCTTCTAGGTTTCAACCCATTCTTTGTAGCTTAATGAAAAGGTTTAATAAGGAACCAAAGTGTGTGGTGAAGCTCCACCTCATCTTATATCTCATTCTCTCTACAATTACCTTAAAGCAGGCTGTAGAGAGGTGGAGGCTGGTCTCTTCTCTCAAGCAACAAGCGATAAGACAAGAGGAAATGGCCTCAAGTTACACCAGGGGAGGTTTAGGTTGGATATTAAGGAAAAATTTCTTCACTGAAAGGGCTGTTCAAAAAACATTTAGATATAGAGCTTAGTGACATGGTTTAATGGTGGACTTAGCAGTGCTAGGTTAACGGTTGGACTGGATGATCTTAGAGGTCTTTTCTGGCCTAAATGATTCTATGATTTGGGCTGACCCATGCTTCCAAGTGGAGCTTGGAGCAAATGGTTAACGATTACCAGAGGGTGCTAACCTTTAGTATCTTATGTAGCCACATTACATATATGGGGCTAGTACTGCCAAAGCTGAAAGAATTCAAATATTCTTGAAGAAATATTCTCCCAAGTCTGAGGATAATCACTGGATCTGTAAGGTCCTGACCACAGATACTTTCTCTGTATTTGTCCCTCTTTTTGTCTTTGTCTCTGTGGATTTTTCTTTCACAATTTTACACAGTTGTTTTTCAACCCTTGCAATCTCTTAGCTTCACCAACATGCTGTGGCAAGGATTTCCACAGCTTGATTCCAAGCTCAGCAAAGAACTACCTGCTTGTGTTCATTGCAAACCTGCTACTTGCTAGTTAAATTTGATTCTCCATGTTCTTATAGTGGAAAAGACAATTAGAAATCATTTCCCTGTTAACTGTATATAATTTTGTATCTCTGTGCCATATTTTCTCTCAGTCAGCTCTTTCCCAGACTGAAGAGCCCAAGCGTAATTGGTCATCCCTAGTACTGTTCCACTCTGATAATCTGAGAAGAAAACCCTTTCTTAAAGCCTTTTTCAGCTTTACTTGGCAAAATATTTTTCATTTATCCTTTTTGAAAATGAGGAAAGGGGAAGGAAAAATAACTACACATGGTGATTCATATACAAATGCGTCATGGATTTCTTCATTTTTCTTGTTCCCTGATCCTTCCCAAAGGTTTGATTTGACTGTTAACAGCTGATATTTGCACAGAAATACTTGTCTTTTATACCCCCAAGACCTCACTGCTGAGTGATGATCACCAGCTTCTAGTCCACTACAGTGAGTGTAAAGTTTGGATATTTTTTGTCAGCTGCCTTGTTTTACATCTACCTAAATTGAAAATTTTCTACCACTTTACTACTCCTGCAGCACTTAACAGTTGGCCTTAAATAAACTGGGATTGCCAGTAATCTTTCTTACCTCACCCTTCACTGTTTTCCAAATAGCTCACTAATTCACTGAACAGCAGGGTCCCTGCATAGCTGCTTCCAACAGCCTGTTACCATCTTCCTTGTCCTTTTAACCATTACTTTACTCATGTGTTGTAGTTTAACCCAGCAGGTAGCTAAGCACTACACAGTTATTCACTCATTCCCTTGCTGTGGGATGAGGAAGAGAAATGAAAAAGATAAAAGTGAAAGAACTTGTGGGTTGAGATAAAGACAGTTTAATAAGGGGGAAGGGGAAGGGGAAGAAAGAAAAACAAATGATGAACAATGCAATTGCCCATCACCAGTTGACCAATGCCCAGCCAGTCTCTGAGCAGTGGTAGCCTCCCCTCTGCCAACTCCCCCAGTGTTATTGTTCAGCATGACAACACATGGCATGGGACATCCCTTTGGCCAGGTTGGGTCAGCTGTCCTGGCTGTGTCCCCTCCCAGCTTCTTGTGTGCCCCCAGCCTCCTCGCTGGCAGGGCAGCACAAGAAGCTGAGAAGCCTACTCGCTGAGCAGTAAGCACTGCTCAGCAACAACTAAAATATCGATGTGTTATCAGTATTATTAAATCCAAACACAACACTATACCATCTACTAGGAAGAAAATTATCTCAAGCAAAACTAGGACATCATGCAAGGGCCTTCTCTGGCTCTCTGGTTTTCCTAACACTTCTGGCAAGAGACTTCATTGTGAGTTTTCTGGAAAGCCACTCAAGCTGCAGGCAGCCATTACTGCATATGCAGCATACTAGTAGGATTTAATTGAAGTTCAGGACTTGAAGTTATTCCTATTCGCAGCAGATGCTGAATTCACAGCCACTACACATATAGGATAAATGTTCATATCACACTGTGCTCTAAGAATACTTACTTTGTCATAGCGACTTGCAATTGTATTTATGTTAAGGAAGACAAAGCACCAATATCAGTGAAGTCATTCATTATACATGTGCTGACCCTGCACAGATGCTGACAAGGAAGACTTCATTTACTTTTTAGAGCATTCTTAAGCTACAGCATTTACAAAATACAGCAATTATAGTTCTAAAAGCCATAAAAAAAAGAGTTTGACTAGATCTCACCACAGATGGAAACAGTCCCTGCTCTGAGTATGCTCCCTTAGGATCTGCAGGGTAACGTGCTTTGAAGGGTAGAAGAGGAGGCCGGGAATTGAAAGCAAAGAGATGAGAAGGGAAAAGATAAGTTTTTCAACATACTGCTGCTCTGATCTTCACCCCTTCAGACCCCAAAATTGACTTCTATGATAAAGGTCCAGCTCACATCTTCTGGGGCAAGTCCTCACCATGTCACCACAATCTGTGCATATGATCTTTGGGTGATCTGACTACACACCACTGCCAGCTGGGAAGGCAGGAAGCCGTGGTTTCACGACATTCACCAGGACATCCCCCTGGCTGTCAAGTTCCTTCTTGTCATCACAAGGCTGAAAGACAGCATTTTAGGACAACAAAAAATACAGTGTGTAGTTCTATCTACCCCACTCTCTTGTGGACTATTAAAAAATGAAATACGTATGTTTCAATACTATGTAAAAAACAAGGCTCTGCATTCTGTATTCCTCTGACAGCCTATAATGAATGTTTTGATGTGGCGATCAACAATTTTTATTTCATTTCTCATGCTTAAAAATTCCATCAGTTTTGCAAATGCAGAATGTAGATGAGACAGCAATCAATAAACTTAAATGGAATAAGCATAAAATAAAAAACATCACAACACAGGAATCCCTGCAAGTATATTGATTTTGCAATAGCAGAAAAAAGGTGCGGTATTTGCTGGAACTAGATTCAGAATACTGGATCCAGACAACCCCAGTCTCTCTCCTTTCTCAATTTTGTCCAGTTGTCTGCTGACCATTATCGTGAATTCTTCAGTATGGTCACTCCATCTTATCCAGATGATCAACATATATTCTTTTCTTGCACAGCATAAAGATCTTCATAAGAAAAGAGATCACTTGATGCAATGTACAAAACAAAGGTAATTCTTCTCACCCCTTTCAACATCCTCCCACCACAGAAAAAAAAAGTAAAGATATATCACAACTTTTTTTCTCCTTCTGTAATGCAAGAATAAAACACATTCTTTGGTTTGTGTGGTTTTTGTTTTGTTTTGTTTTCATTTTATTGTAAAGAGAAACTCTTCATGGTTCAAACCGGGATGCAGATAAGTTCGGACCAGACTTTCAACCTCAGAGAAATGAACTGGAAAAGAAAATGAATTAGAGGTAACCTAACATATGTTATTCTCCCAGTCTGGCATAAAATGGCCAAAAAAAAAATTCTTCTGATCACTTTGGAGGTGTAACTTGTCATTCATGCCTGGTTTAGGCACACTGTAAGTGGATTATGAAATAACTCCTGGCTGATACAGATTTATAAAGGGTATATATTTCAGACTGGTGGGGCTTGGTTGGCTTTTTGAAGGTTCATGAATATGGATTAGCCCTAAAACCTGTAGAATCTTAGTATCTAGGTGTATTCTTTGTCCATTATATTAAGCAAAAAGTTATTATCTTTCTTACGAGAAGGTGGGCAATAAACAGAGATTTGGTGGTAATCTCACCAGAAAAGGATAGAATCTGAAGAGAAAGAAACAGGGCAGGAGAACATTTGGAAGGCAAATGCTAAAATGGGGGGATTTTTAGTAGGAGAAGACAGTATGAGATGAACAGAAGGTCTACAGTCCTCTTGGTGCATGTTACCAGAAAAACTTGGAGTTATGCCCAGGAATCCTGGATTTTGTCTATTTTTTTCATGAAATAAAACTGAGATCCTGGAGAAGAAGACTATGTATGATTTGGAAATTGAAATTGTATCAGAGCATATATACATATAAGTTTGCAATATATATTTATGGATTTTGCTAGTATTTCAGCTTTCTTGAGAGGAGGCAAGGGAAAGATAACAAAAGCATAAGCAACAATAAATAATTTACAGAGACTTCTGTTCTTATCAGTACAGGAAAAGAAGGATATCTGATTATGCCGTTGCAAGCAAACATCTATTCAACACAGTCCTAGGCTGCAGAAATTGTTTCTACAACACATTGCTGAGGCCAAGGTTTTAGCAAGTCCCAAAGGAGGCTGGATGTTTCAATAGATTTTGAAAGAACACTCAAGTGCTGAAGCAAACAACCAACCAAGCAAACAAAAAACAACAAAACACACACACACACACACAATAAATAAATAAATATTCCTCAAGTAATCCTTCCAGATCTTCGGTCTTGCTATAAAATTAATATAACTTCTACTTCCAGTGGAACTCCTATATCTTTCTTTGCTTCTTCCCTTTGATTCTGGCCACTATCAATGGGAAATAGTTTATCTTATAAATAAATCAGTTAAATTATTTTTCTATTTAACCGGCTGGTACAACTGGAAAATTGTACCAAAACTAGTAAAATTAGTCAAAGCTCAAAATTTTCCTTTCATATGAATTTCTGACCTTTCCATTTTTTCATTAATATTTTGAAACAGAAAGACTCAAATTAAAATTGCTTGTGGAAAAATATTGAGAAATAAAGAATAATTTAGTTGAGTTCTCTTATTGCAAATTGTATCTTATCTTGTAAATTATGAAAGGTATAAACATTTAAATGCTTTTATTGGTATGTCACTGCATGGTTTGCATAACTGGATATGACATCTCATATCCACTGTGTTAATAATTGCTATTCTAAATGGTAATTAGTTTTGAAATTGGTATTCTAGCTGATAAATTGGTGTTCTAACTGGCCATTTGTCATTGGTTTCAGTGTCTGATGGTTTCTTATCATGAGCCACACAAAAAACATACCACAAGAAAATAATATTTTGAAACTGAAAGAATGAAAACTTCTTTTTTTTGGCATAACTAATTTTTTTAAATGAAATTTTAGTGAAATCTATCTGTGAGTGTAGACAAAACAACAATTTCTATTTAGAAAATTGTTCTATTGGCCAGTTCAGCTGCAGTTACCAAGTTCCAGAACATAATACAGAGAAATAATTTCTGCTGTTGCAAAAACAGTACTGAAGAGTTTAAACTGGAAGGTTTTAGTTAGTGATAATAAAAGAGGACTAATAAAAGTCAACATTCTATAAAATTGTATAAATGGTCATGTAAGTCTAGGATAACTTTGCTAATTTTTTCTCCAAAACTTTTCCTTCTCTAAGCAAAGTTATTTGCTTTATGTGGAGTCGTAACCACCAGAATACAAATTGCAACGTCACAATTAGGAAAATTAGTAGGACTAAACATCTGTATTAATGAAGGCTTTGTTGCAATTGACACTGAAATCCTAAGCTTAGAATCTTTTTGTGCAAAGGAGTAGCAGAGTTACTGTTAGACATCGTGTTGAAGGACAGATAATCAAATAACTCCTTGTCATATGTGTTCCAACTGTAAACAGAATAATGGGCATTTATAGAGAAGTTAGAAGAAAAATACTGAAACTGAAAAATATTATGGATATAGAGTTATCACAGTAAAAGTTATAACCATGGTAGCAAGAGTGCTCATTAATTTAAATCAGTGTTCCAATCAAGATGGCAGAACACCTAAGATGGAGATAGATATAGGATGAAATATAACATAGGAAATGCTTCAGAGTTGTTATATACAAGGTATCACAGACACATTTTATAGGAACAAATGTGACAGGTTAGCAATATGGGAATTTGGGAAAGGAAAGCCCTGAAATCAACACCAATTCTTGCTGTCTTGACTACTGTCATCTTCCCAAAAGAGATCATGTAANAAACCATAATATGAAAGCTGAAGCTAACAAACGGCAGCATATTAATTCTAGTATGTTGCCTAGTTTATGCAGATGTCAGATTAGACTGCAGAAACACGTATCTTTTTGGTTTAAATTGTGTCATCATCACTTATAAAAAACCTACTTATTTTGTTTCTCAGTTTGCTATGACACAATCCCCATATAAAGATATTAAAAAGATATTTGATATCATATACTAGAAATGAATTCTCTCATCCTCCACCACCCAGAATAGACAGATCAGAAATTCACACCAGCATCCAGCAATACAAATCCCTAGATGTGTATACCATCCCATCAGAGATGGATTCACTTATTACCTACCAGTAATTCTTTCATTCTGTATTATCTGCATGCATTAACATAAGTAGAACCCCTTCTGATGTATATAAAGGCCACAGACTGTCTACCTTTCCAGTTCCATCTTTCTCATGTTTCCAATGATCTACTACTTAATGCACCATGATCTTCATCTGCATGGCCAAGCTTAGCTTTTTTTCCCAGCTCTTATTATGTTAAGAGGCAGAAATTGCTTTCTACCCTATTTTATACATTTGTTTGAGACATTTCATAATATTCTTATTTCCTACAGCTGGGATAATATTCTACACCAATAGCTTGTATTAACTTTTGGGAAGTATTGGGTCTGATGTTGAATCTCCCGCAGAAAGCATATAGACTTGAGGTAATTATTATACCACTGTGTAGGTCCACTGACTTCCATGCAGGTGAGTAAGACTGACATCGTTGCTACAACTTTGGATTGTACAAAGTAGCAAGCCCAGGGGATTAATTATAAGGAAGAAGTAGACTGTTAATAAACACGGAGTTAAGCAAGCTTACACTGTTAAGACTCAGGTGAGATAATCTCCTATAGCAAAAAGTTTAAAAGGAATTAACCTGATTCATCCCCTTTCAAGTTAGAAATTCTGCCTCTAAACAAATAATAGCAAAAAAGGTGTTGCAATGTCCTCATCTTTTTTTTCTCACCCTCACACACTTATTTCTCACAGTCTCTATTTCACTTTTTTGTTGGATACACACAATTTTTAGAGTAGATGCATTCGTATTGTTAGTGCTAAAACAGAACAAGGAGACAACGTGTTTGTGATGTTTCTATTTTTAAACCTTACAAGTGTTCCAGTCACAGACAGGCAGAACAAAAATTAGACGTGTTAATAGGCTTAAATGAAGCATGATGGGACAAAACAGGCAAAGCGCTCTTCGTAAAAAGATATATTTTTATTGTGCTTCAGTCTTTACCAAAAGCACATCTCACCAGGAAATGAGGTTTATGCAAATGCTAGGAAAAGTAAAAGGAGAAGTGTAACAGAATAAGAAGGTACTGCGGTGTAAGACTTACTAGGGTGACAGTTTAGTATGGGTGCTAACTGTTGGATGTTATTTATGTTATTTATGATGATAAAGAAAGATCCACACAGATCCTCTCACAGAGCTACGTGTTAGCATTGCTTTTATAATTTCTGATGGTATGGACTCTGGTTCACATCCCTAATTGGGATGCATAAAGATCTGAAATACACTGATTCCTGGAGCATGATGGTTAAAACCAGCGGTTGGAGTTAGAGTGTATGAATTTCCCAAGAATGAGTTGTGGCATAAGTCTCTCTTCCATCTTCAGGCCTATAGTCTTTGTTAATCTACTTATTGCACTCTTACTTACAGTTTCAGGGTCCTGTCTCATTGTTGCCAATAATCTCCACTGAAGGGAGGACCTTTAAAAATGTTGAAAGTTGTCCTGAGATTGTCCAGCAAATGCCACCCTCCATTTCCCTGTAGTTGAATTGCCTTTCCTTTCCCTTACCACAGGACCAGAGACTGCAGTTAAAACAGAGTCCTTGCTCTTTCCTCCTCCTTTTCTTTATTGCAAGTAAATGAAATATTGCCATTCAGGCTATGCCATTACCCGTTACACCATAACCCACAAGCCCTATGGAGACAGAACACGGTTCTGTTTAACAGAAATAACTGAGCTATAGGTAAGATCCTAGGCATGTCTTATATAAGCAACTGAATTCATCATCATCATTTAGAATTTAATTTTAATATTTCCAGGGTTATATCCTGTTTTCTCATGGATTCTTTCCTTATGGCTGAGAGAGATTTACACATAATCATCAGGGTTTTAGCTAGGGCAGCTGTGAGGTTTAGTGCCATGTGAAGACTTGGGACAACAAAAAACCTTGTTCGTACAAAAATTTAAATAGAGTACCAGGAGTGTTGTACCTGAAGTGTTTGACAGGTATAACTAACATTGTCTTGGTGTATTCGCAGACCCAAACAGCAAGCGCCTGCAACCCCAATCAGAACAGAGTGTAACCTGGTAGGATTGTTTGTGATCCACATAATATCTCATTCTGTTCTTCTGCCCCCACCTACAGGTTGTGTGAGATTTAATAGCCGTTCAGCTGCAAGGTGAGTCATTTGAGCTTGATGCTCAAACACAAAACCTATTTTTGGTTAGTTATTTTTTCATCATATAAGTGAGTTGAAGAAACTCTGCAGGGTTGCTGAACGTAGTGCCAGAGAAGTGGCTGAAACATATGCGCAGGGGAGAATGAATGAAAGGGGGTTAGAAGAAGCACACCTCTGAAGTGCAGCAGATTTAGTATACCACAAACCTACCCCCTGAGTGATGTTCATCAGATGCTGACCTGTGCAGGGCAGAGCCAGAGCCCTGCGGAACTTTGTATCTGCTTGTCCTCATATGCCTTCCTATATTATCCGTGATTTCTTTGAATAGTTATCTTTTCTTTCCATTTTAGGTATTCCCAGTTTCTTGAGCTGAATTGAGCCACCAGCATTCAAAATCT
>VXAL01007485.1:54574-103396 GCA_013399475.1 Chauna torquata | reverse complement strand
GTAGAAGAGGGTGGGTGGGGGGAAGGTGGTTTTAGTTTGCTTTTAGTTTCTCACTGCTCTAGTTTGCTAGCTGTAGTAATAAATTATACTAATCTCCCTATGTTGAGTCTGTTTTGCCTGTGACGATAATTAGTGAGTCACCTGCTTGTCCTTATCTCAACCCTTGAGCCCTTGTCCATCATATTTTCTCCCCCTGTTTCTTTGAGGAGGGGGAGTGAGCGAGCGGTTGTGGTGGAGGTCGGCTGTTTAGCTGGGTAAAACCACCACAAAACAAAACAAAACAAACCCTCACCATGATTAGGAAGCTCTCTTGGGACATGGAGCTCAAGATTCAGAAAAGGCTAACTTGCATCATTAGTAGCTCAGGATTTAACTGTGAGCAGGTACCTAATGAGAAGTACTGAGAAGCTTCTCATTTATCACTCCATACACCAAAACGGAACAGGCTGGGCCTTTTTGTCAGAGAGGTTCACAGGCTCTTTTCCTAAAACAAACAAGGCTCACCGTTTGTTTTTTAAGTGTGATTAGAGTCATCAGAGCTATAAGACCTTCATAGCTGGTACTGACCCAGAGATAAAACATGGTTCTCCAGACAGATGATCAGAGGGCTGGAGCACCTCTCCTGTGAAGACAGGCTGAGCGAGCTTGGGTTGTTCAGCCTGGAGAAGAGAAGGCTCCAGGGAGACCTTATAGCAGCTTTCCCTTATTTAAAGGGGTCCTACAGAAAAGACGAGGGACTGTTTATCAGAGAGTGCAGTGATAGGATGAGTGGTAATGGTTTTAAACTGAAAAAGGTTAGATTTAGATCAGAAATTAGGAAAAAAATTATTTATGATAAGGGTGGTGAGGCACTGGAAAGGGTTGCCCAGAGGAGCTGTGGATGCCCCATCCCTGGAAGTGTTCAAGGCCAGGCTGGATGGGGTTTTGGGCAACCTGGGCTAGTGGAAGAGTGCCCACCCCACCCCCATGGCAGGGGAGAGGAGGGGCAGAGGGGGAACAAGGTAAGGTCCCTTCCAACCAAAAAACATTCTCTGATTCTATGACTCTATAACACTGAGAGGAGCTTGCACCTCCCATTGAATGACTGAGTGAAGACTTTCTGGGTAGAAAGACAATGGGTAGAGACAGGGCTTGACTCTACAAAGAGTAGACAGCATGTAAAATACACAAGGCGCAGTCGTATGTGCCTGAATTGGAATATCTGTGGTACTCTCCTTTGAGACAACGTATTGGTGCTATTAAGGTTATTTATTTTCCCTAAATATTATGGACAGATCTCTCAGCTCTCTACATCAGAGCGCAAAGAACTGCTTGCTACCCACAAAGGTCTTCTAAGTCAGATCTACTAGACAATTTTCCCTCTCTTTTCAGTTTAACTAGTATCACCATAAAGAAGGGGGAAAACACTTTGCTGTTTGTTGCATCAGGAGTCACCAAAACTAAAAAGCACATTTTAGCTCTCTCTCTTGTGGGTATTTCAGGGCTGAATTGGCAGTAAATAATCGATAGCTACTGGTATTAGTAGAGCTATTATTTCTAATCAGGAACTTGAAGTTCCTCCAGGAACTTTGTGCTAGATTCCTGGCAATTAATTTGTTACTCTGTGACAAATTTGGGATAAAAGAAAAATGAACATAAAAAATGTTTTTGGAACTTACTTCATCCTGCTCTCCACAGTCATCAAAATGTTGCTTCATCTGTTGAGGTTCATATACTTCTCAATTTGGGGAGTTGAAGGATGTAGTGTTGGCTCCCAAATTTAAAGGATTAAATGTATCAGAATCTTTCAGGGAGGCTGCACATGTTGAATATGAAACACAGTTAAGTATGTTTCACAAGAGTAATATGAATTTAATTGAACCACCACAAGATATGGAAGAAGAATATTGCACAGAGTGGCACAGCTGGTAATTCTTACTCTTCTGTATCTGATCCAATTCTCACTCAAAAGGAGTCTTTCCAATTAGTTTAACAGAAGATGGATTGGACCCACAGGGTAGATACAAATTGCAATGAAGTGCTCAGGAAACCTTTGCTAATTTCTGTAAGCAGTAAATAAGCTCCTTATTTAGTATAAATAAAATTGATGTTGAAATGGATTGAAGTGGTGGACAGGCTTTCTGCTGCTCTTTGGAGAAAAATTAATTCTATTCTAGATTTCTCTTTCCAGACTGATCAGAGTTACATGAAAACAAGCATGATTATTCAGACATCAATTCATTTTGTAGAAAAACACAGCAAAAATTGCATTTTTGTTGGAAAGAAGATCCATTTTCCAAGTTTGAGAGAAAAAATGTTCCAATAATTGATGAAAATATAAACAAATTTTTTTTCAATGAACTTTCGCTTACATGGCCATCAGTCTAAAATTAATTAGAAAAAATATTTTTTGCCTCTCTTCTTTTTACCTGGCATAATCTGGAATAATTTAACAGAAACATAAAAGAGGATGATGCTCATAGGAAGGATCAGTGGATCGAAAGTTGGACTCTGATCTCATCCCTGTCTTTGATTTGTAAAGCCTTGAGCAATATGCAGTCTGTAACAAAGTTAGATGTCTACTGTATTTGTGTCTTCATGGCTCTATTTATCTAGTTTATAGGAAGTGGAAAGACAGAGAAATTTGTGAAGCATTGGTCATTTTATCTATTTTTGACATTTGCATTACAAAGAGATGAGCCATATCTCCAAAGTCCTTAAATCTCTATCATGATTATAAAAATACTTTAGACCAGTAGCTTACTTTCAGACATCTGTATTTGCATGTGTAGATCCTATTTAGGGTAAACTTTCAGGGTAGACTGCTTCATTTATTTTTCTGTTTGTTTACTTTCCCATCTGCTCTGAATTTCATCTCTTCAAGACAAGAATACACTTTGTTGAAGAGAAACTTTGTCTTGCTGAACGTTACAGAGATAATTTTCATATATCCCATTGTTGTGGTTTAGCCCCGGTAGGCAGCTAAGTGCCACACAACTGCTCACTCACTCTCCCCAGGTGGGATGGGGAGAGAATCAGAAAGGTAAAAGTACAAGAATTCATGGGTTGAGATAAAGACAGTTTACTGGGTAAAGTAAAAGCCGTGCACACAAGCAAAGCAAAAATGAGGAATTCATTCGCTACTTCCCATGGGCAGGCAGGTGTTCAGCCACTGCCAGGAAAGCAGGGCTCATCACGCATAGTAGTTTCTTGGGAAGGCAAACGCCATCACTCCCAACGTCCCCCCCTTCCTCCTTCTTTACCCCAGCTTTTATGGCTGAGCATGACGTCATATGGTGTGGAATATCTCTTTGGTCAGTCTGGATCACCTGCCCTGGCTATATCTCCTCCCAGCTCCTTGTGCACCCCCAGCCTCCTCGCTGGCAGGGCAGCACAAGAAGCAAAAAAGTCCTTGGCTCTATGTAAATACTGCTCTGCAACAACCAAAAACATCGCCACTATTTTCATCAAAAATCCAAAGCACAGCATTGTGTGAGCCTCTATGAAGAAAATTAACTCTGTCCCAGCCAAATCCATGACACCCATGCTTTGAAATGGCTGCAGAGTGATTCAGTGGACGTTATTTCTTTCTGCAGGGGCCATTCCACAAAAAGCTTCCAGTTGTGTCACTTGGATACAGCTATTGTTAGATTTTAAGCTTTTCTCTAACTTTACTATGGCCAGAGGACTGTGCTACTTTTCCTCAGGATTCAGTCACACTGGGGTTATCCTTCTTTGCTCTGTTGCCCACTAGGAATTGTAGAGCTGAGCTCTGCCCCTAAATTATTGTCAATTTATTGAGAAGCATATAACCTCTCACAGTCAGTGCATTTGTCCTTTTGCTCCCCTTTCTCGACTGCTCACATCAGCCAAGTTCCTCTGTTGGTGGAAAGATAGTGCCATTCAATATGAAGGCTCAGTTACCTCTGCCTCTGCTGGCCTACATTGCACTTGCTTTTGCTAACCTGAGCCTTTATCAAAATAGTTCCAGCAATCCCTCAAAAACATGAGTGTTAACGTACATGAAGAATGTCTCATTAAAGACCCTGAAGCATTCTTATTTCTTAGCTCTGGATGGTTGCATGGTTGCAGCATGCTAAGTACCCTATAATGTGTCCAAATAAATAAATAAATAACTAAATAAATAATGTATAGATCACTCCTGCACAATGAAGGTTTACTTGATTTCTTCCAACAAAAGGAGCTAAATCCCAGTTCCCTCCAGCTTTTCACTCATGCTCATCTTTAGGTTAAGTCTTGCAGTAAAAGACTTCTTCATTGATCATTATGGCTGAATCAGTGATATTGCCTACAAGTTAGAGATGGCAATGATATAGAGTGTGCAGGTGTTCGTTTCTGTTGTATATGTGATTAACTGCTATGGAGGAAGGAAGGAGGTATATCTCCTTTCCTATCAAACCTTTTTATAGGAACAGAATGTATTTTTTCAGCCTCTTTCACACCACATCAGCTTTAGCTTTCCCTGACCACCTAATAGATCTTTTCCACCTCTAATTTCTGAGATTTATTTACAGATGCCTATAGCAAAGGAGGAGCACAACAGTAAGAGCAATATAGGAATGTTAAATAGCTGGATTTTGATGCTAGTCATGTTTGAGCATTTTATTGCTGGGTAGTAATAACTTTTTTATGAATGTTTGGAGATAACATATGTCTCATCACCTTGCTCTTCACCGGGTGGAACTGTAAACAAAACATTTTATATGAGTGCTTTCTATAAAATTTAAAATAAATCAAGTTCCTCTCACCCTGGATAAAAATACTTATGCCAAAGGTTGGTTCCAGTGTTCCAGGGTGAAGATCCCAGATCACTGTCAGTTCCACAGGCTTCACACTCAATCTTGGCTCTTATATTGTAAAAAGGGAGAGGTCTTAAAGCTGCTGAAAGTTGCCTGGGGACGTAGGGCTTATTAATGCAGGCATAGAAAGATACTAACATAACCCTCTTGCACTGGAGATGGCTTAGAGAGTGCGCAAAGGAGCTCTTATCTATTTTCACCTGCCTTAGTAGCCATCTGTGATTAGAATTCATTTTCTGGCCTTGCCATCAGGCAGTGAAGCACAGAAAATTCCATCTTAAGGCAATTATAAGATTCCAGTGTAGCCAAAAGATCCTGATCCAAAGCCCTTAGAAGTCCAAATTCAGCCTCCCTTGCTTTTGATGGCATCTTAATCAAAGCTCTAAGTATTTCATCACTTTTACTTATCCTAAGTCCCCTTGGATCCTCAGTTTAACTCTGTGAAAATGCAGATATAGACAGAAGAATGATTCATGTCTACCAGTGCAAACTCTATTTCCTACTTAGAAACACATCTAAATGATTTTGACTGGCTACTTTCAGCTGGAAAGGGGAAAACGTTGACTTTGAGAGCTGCCACATGGGCCCTAAGACCAAGAGGGACATTTGTGACTTGATTGAGTTAGTGCAAAGTCAATATCTGAAAGTTCTTAAATTAAAGTTTGTTGCTGGCTCATATTCAGCCCATTTAACCTAGGCATGTATGTAGGGAGCCTACCTGTTAGAGGTTCCACCTAAAAGCAATTGATAAAAACAGGTCTTTCTAGATGGCAAAGAAGACCACTTAAGTTATTAATTGCCTACCAAAGGTGCCTACCTGCCTGCATTAACTATAAGAGGTTAGTAGAGTAACACTCCTAATGTAAGCACTTCAAGCTGGTGCCCAGAGTTTTGTAGGACAATCCTGGCCCTAGCTTTAGACTTGTCATCAGCAGGCACTAGTCAGCTTCCAAGCTGCTTCTGTTCTGAAGGAGCAGTAACAAGGGGCTGGAGGAAAAAAAAAAAAAAAAAAAAAAAACAGAACAAAGAAACATTTGAGGCTTTCCTTCAAAATACAAGAAAACTGAGTTACAGACAGAATACTTTCTATCCTAAAACAACCTCTCAGTGATCTCCACAACTAGGATCTCCTAAACGATATCCTGAACTGTCAATAGTGAAAGAGAAAGTAGAGCATCATAACACCCATATCATCTAAGAAGAAAGCTTACAGAGAAGCAGAAGAAAAGAAACCCTGGCTACAAGTCATAGGGAGCTCAGTAGGACAATTTAACATTGATTTTTTTTTTCAATTTTCATATCTTATATGAAATATTCTGCCGCTTTTTCATTTTATTTTCTTTCTTGCCAGGAGCTGTGTGTCTCAGCTGAGAAAATCCTTGCTGTCAATTTGGTCAAAAGGATTTCTGTAGCAAAAGAAACATATTTGTTGTTCCTTACTCCTACTCAGGGTATTAACAGGAGCAGGATAATGGATTCCTATGTATGTGCAATGCCATTCTTCTTATAAAAATGCATATACAGTACAGTGCTTCTAGCTTGCTAACAGCTCTAAACTGTTTCTATATTGATATCCTAATATATTATCAGTGTTTTTCATCAGTTCTCAACAACAAGCTGTGTCCTAGACTGATGTTGTTATGTTTTAATCTCCACTGGGAGCACAGTAATGTGGTGTGGAAAGATGTAAGACCTCTGCTCTGTCCATTTTCACATTAAAATCGCATTCCAACACTGTCAAAAATCTAAGAAAATTATGGGATGCTATATATTGAAAGACTGAAAATTCAAGGCAGGGGAGTGATGAAAAAGAGCAGCTTTGTTTCCTGAACTTCATTTTTAGCTCTGTTCCTTAATTACACCTAGAATTGTGGTATTTATGATATTTTGATGTTGTATGGAGGTTAATCATAGAAATTTGAGACCAAATCTATCAGAGTAAGAATATGTGGTATGGTCTTTATGTAAGCCTAAGCTGTGCAATTTGGAATCAGTAACACATTCAAAAATAGCTACCAAAATTAATATCACTGATGTGAAATAAAGACAGCAAAATCTGCAGCTCATTTTTTTTTCTCACTAGATACAACAGCATAAAGCCAAGTAAGCTAGAATGAGGAAACACTGAAGAGGTTTTCCCAGTTATTTCCCATGGCATCCTGCACTCACTAAAGATTTCTAAAGCCAGCATGCTCTATACATCTGAAACAACAGACTTGCACCCCCAGCAAGACTGCTCTGTGGGTAGACAAAACTGTCTGTGGCTGATATCCCTGTCCTGGGTAACATTTGAGGTACTCCGAGAACCTTTACATTTTCCCTAGTGAACTTTTCCATTTGTCCAAACCTTCCCTGTTTTTACCCTCACCTAGTAATGAGATTATCTGAAGTGGAAGGAACATGTACCCTAATGTGGTTGCCTAAGATATTTACCCTATTTCTCCCCAAAGTTTTGAAAGTGTAACTGTGCTGATTTATATCAGCTAAGGGACTGGATCAATGAGTTAAGTCCAGTCATGACACAAATGTAATGTGTATATGGTCAAAACAATAAATAACCTGTAGTGTCACAGTCCTTGTACTCCAGCATATACATATGCAGTTCCTATTTGGTTGCACAACAGTCATACCAACTTATAATATTTCAACAGACTTTATTGTTTGATGCCTAGTATGCATTTGAAACTATATGCAGTATGTTTCCATTACAAGTTGCTGATGATTCAGCTCAGGTTTTCTATTTCTAATGCTATTGCAAAGGGAATGACAGAAAAATCATTTGAGCTTATTTCAGAAGGGAATAAAAATATCTTTACTGCTCACTAAACAGTGCTTATATGAACTGTCTGGTAAAGCTGTGGAAGCTTATAACCAATCATAATAAGCAACCTTTGTTGCTAGAATTCTGTATCAAAGTCAAATAATAGGATTCATGAAGCTAACAATTTTCAGATCACTCCATCCTCTCTTGGATGAACAGTATAAATGACCTTTCAGGGAGACTGGTGTGACTCTGTGACAATCACACCAGCCAGAGAACATTTCTCCTGTATTTGAGTTGAGCAATATCAGGTTACCACCTAATCCTGACCTATCATTAATCACCGCAGAGCCAGCCACAGAAAAAAAATATTAGCAATTGGATAGAAAGGTCTGGAAGGAAAGAGGCACCATTGCCTGACAGAAGCAGAAGTAAGTGCTCTGGCAGGCTGTTCAGATTTGGAAAGCCCTCTTTGTCTAGCCATGCTCTCACAGCAAAGAGGATCAATAGAAAAAAAATCAAATGCATTATCTTTGTTTACATCCTAGGCACAACAGTGTGAAAATCCTCACCAGGCTAAGGAGCCTGACAGCATGTGATGGATGCCCTGTTTAAATGATGCCTTTGAAAGCTTTCACAATGCTCTGACAGAGGACTCACTGGAGAATAAATGACTTTCCTTTAAATTACAAGAGCCTAGGTTGAGAAGACCGACAGTGTGAATGTCGCACTATAAATTCAATATATTCAACTGCTTCTGGTGCTAAAGAGCAATTGTTAGTGGTGAAAACACATCCAAGATTGTCTTTGACCCAAGGAAGTTTTGGCTATCAGTAATGAGAAAGCTGACATTTTATTCTGAATTATTTTTTCTACTTACAGAATATGCTTGCAATAAACAAAAAGAAATGTGCTTCAGGCTTGAATTTGCTATGCTGGCAATCCATATAAAAATAATACATAGAAATCCAATGGAAGCACTCAAGTGTGCATTGTGTATTATTCTTAAATGCATACTGAGAGTGTACCAGTACAGCTATTAAGTAGACTGAGAGCATACCAGTATAGCTATTAAGTCTGTTATGAAGCCTTGGAATAATTGGTAAAATATCTGGAGACTGTAATATTACATAAATACAACCTTTCTTTAGATGAAGTACCTATATTTCCTGCAAAATATAGGGTTATTGGTAAAGAAAGGTTTAATCTTTGTGTAAAATGTGCACACTCATGCTCTCACCATATTCTCTTCTCCAAGTTAAGAATAAAGAAAGCCTTTTTGGAATAAAGTAGTTAGACTGGCAGAAACACTTGTTCTTGTTGGTCTCCAGTGGATAAGTAAATCCAAGCAGTGTTCATTCCCTTCCAGGCTGGATCTAGATGCACCTGCATTCTGATTACCAGATGCCAGACATGGAAACCAAATTTCAAGAGATTTCAGCTACCAAATAGATGAAATATATCAAAATAAACAGCTTCTTTAGGAGCTAAACCCTAAACATGAAGCTTTTGGTAACATATTTATGCTCCTTGCTGAGGTGGCTTCATACCTCTTAAAGACTGTATGCTGAAGAACCACAGTGGAAACAGTGCCTTTTGCTACACTGGCCTTACAAAGACCAGACTCAGTAAATGACTGGGAAGGACCTCATTAAGGAGAAGACAGTAAGTCAGATGGAAATTACTTTCAGTGCTGCACTGGGTTTACGTGGTAAAGGTCTGGTAGCAGGGGGGCCACAGGGGTGGCTTCTGTGAGAAGATTCCAGAAGCTGCCCCATGTCAGGTAAGAGTCAGTCCCAACCAGCTCCAAAAGGGACCCTCGCTGGTCAGAGCTGAACCAATGAGCAATGTTGTTTGTGCTTCTGTGAGAGCAGGGTGAAGAAAGGGAAAACCTGCTGCGCAACAGCAGCTGGGAGTGAGAGGAGTGAGGAACAGCCCTGCAGACACCAAGGACAGTGCAGAAGGAGGGCAGGAGGTGCTCCAGGCGCTGGAGCAGAAGTTCCCCTGCGGCCCGTGGAGAGGCCCATTGTGGAGCAGGCTGTCCCCCTGCAGCCCATGGGGTACCACGGCGGGGAAGATCTCCACGCTGCAGCCCATGGAGGAGCCCACGGAGGAGCAGGTGGATGTGGCCTGAAGGAGGCTGCAGCCCATGGACAGCCCCACAGGAGCAGGCTCCATGCTGGAGCTGCAGCTCATGGAGAGGAGCCCACGCAGGAGTAGGGGGTCTGGTGGGAGCAGCCACCCATGGGAGACCCATGCTGGAGCAGTTTGCTCCTGAAGGATGGACCCCGTGGTACGGACCCATATTGGAGCAGCTCTTGAAGAGCAGCAGCCGGTGGGAAGCCCACGCAGGGTCAGCCCGGGAAGGACAGCATCCCGTGGGAGGGATCCCACGTTGGAGCGGGGGCAGAGTGACCACAAAGGAGCTGCAGAGACGCAGTGATATGGACTGACCGCAGCCCCCATTCCCGTACGCCGCTCGGGGGGAGGTAGGAGAGGGTGGATGGGGGGAAGGTGTTTTTAGTTTGCTTTTAGTTCTCACTGCTCTAGTCTGCTAGTGATAGGCAATAAATTATATTAATCTCCCTATGTTGAGTCTGTTTTGCCCGTGACGGGAATTGGTGAGTAACTTTCTTGTCCTTATCTCAACCCTTGAGCCCTCTTCCGTCGTATTTTCTCCCCCTCTTCCTTTGAGGAGGGGGAGTGAGAGAGTGGTTGTGGTGGAGTTCCGCTACTCAGCTGGGTAAAACCACCACAAGTATTCCCAAAACTCTCTAGGAGCAATTACAGGTTTTGTTTTGTTTTGTTTTGTTTTGTTTTTACCATTAAGACAGTCCTTATCATCAAAATCATAGCTTTTTGCTAAAAGTAGCTTGCTAGTAGCTTCCCTAATTGAAAGATTTAGAAGTTCTTCTACAGCACCATAATCTGTGAGATGAGCATCCACATGCCATACCTGTCATGAACCACTCTGGTTGCTATTTTATACAAGGGAAACTGAGGAAGAAAGAAAGACAATGTGAACCTGCAGGCATTACATCAAAACAGAAAATAGTAGATTCAAATGTGAAACAAAAATAAATTACACGTGTGGGTAGATGATGTCATTCACCATTATGCCCTTGTAATCTACTAGAGAAAGGAGCAAACTATGTCTTGAAGTTGTTTTAGTGCTGAATTATAATTTCCAAACCCAGATTTCTGTTTTCTCTTTTTGTTGGATTTTCTCTAACTGCCCAAATGAGTTGCTCTGAGTCACCACAGGAAGTTGTCATAAAGGAAACTCAAAAAAAGAATCTTAAGAAAAAAAAAAGGGTCTCTCTCTCTCAAATCTTTTCTTTTCCCACTCAGTGTCATGGAGTTCAACCAAAAAATACTTTGTTCAAAATTTGGCTTAAACTGCCAAGGAATATTATGTATCCAAGAGAGAGGGAAATTCAGTCTTTCCCTTGACCTGTCCCTTACTTCTCTTGTTTAACTCTTTGGGAGGTTTCCAGGTGTCTGCCTGCTCTCTATGCAATCTCCCTTCTCCACATAGAGAAGTGCTCTGACTAGACTGGCTGAGATTCACTAAGCTCATATTTCTGTACTGTTTTTAAATACCATAGTTTTGAACAATGGCTACTATAAACTAACTGAATTTAATTCAGCTTGCACAGTCTTTGGTCAGTAAACAATTTTGCCCTGAGAAAAAGACCTAGCAAATGAGACTTTTTTTCTCTAATCACTTTCTACCTTGCCTGAAACCACACAAGCAAGATTAAAAATGCTTAGTGAAATTTGGAGAGACTATGAATATACCAAAAAATTTGTGTCTCGTTTTGAAAATATTAAACTAAGTGGTTATAACAACAGTTCACATGAAGCTCAGGAGCAACAGTCAGTCGTTAACTTTATAGGTATTAACAATCTAATCTTTGTTCAGCTGTGCATGTTAATGTGCACACAACTTTAATTATACTCAGAAATTCATCTCAGCCAAGCACATGCCCTGAAGACGAGAAACGTTTTTCCAAACTTCAGTTTTCACTTAGGTCACTTGATGGACCAGAACCCTAACCCTAAATTTTAATGTAATTTTGGACCTTACCATCCATTCTAGAGTTGACATCAGCATCCTAAACCTACATGGGAGTAAGCCTAAGTACATGATGTGGTGAATCTGGAAACCCTTTATACCTTGCTATTCCAATAGAGTTATTGAAAATGGAATTGGGCTGTCTCCACTTTAATCAAGGGAGAAAGCAAGACAAGTTAGAAAGGAGTGGGAATGAGCTGTGCAATTTGTTGACTACTGCAAATCCTGCTCCATAATTATATTTCTTTCTATGTTAGTTATTTGAATTCACTTAGCAGTTGGAGCACATCATTTTTTTTTTTTTAAGAAAGAAATTTACAATTGAAGGTAATGGGGTGTTAATAAAATATGAATCTGCTGGCTGTTGAGGCTCATGGATAGTAAAACAGACAATTATTGCTCTGGATGTTCCACTGAAAAATATAAAGCTGTTGTCTTTGGAAGTATTTGTTTAAACCATATTATTTGGTTTGCTCAAAATTTGCACAGATACATTATTGTAAAAGTTCTGGGGTGGGTTTTTTTGGGGGGCTTTTTGTTTTTCGGTGGCCTGAAACAGTTTGAGACCTAAATTATGGGAAAGAAAGAAAAAAAAAGATCTTAGATGAAGATCTACATGTCTTTTCTAGCTCTCTGTGTTGCTGTGATCATAGTAGTCTTAACCATTAAGTACCTTTGCAAACTACTTTATGAAAATTTAAGTGTGGGATTGATGAAGAAGTGAGGAGATGAAGGTTATTGATAAGGTGTTTGGTTTCAGTTTGTTTTTTTTCTCAGCAATTGGTCAGAGCAATGTTGGCAAAGCACATGGTGCTTAAGATTGAGAAACTGAATGATGCTTGGATCTGAGGATGTTGCCCATGAGCTCTCTCCCACCCATCAGGGAGCCCTCATGNCAGTGCCTGACCACTTTCTGAGAGAAAAAGATTTTCCTGATATCTATTCTAAATCTCCTCAGGCGCAACTTGTGGCCATTTCCTCAAGTCCTATCATTAGTTACCTGAAAGAAGAGGCCGACACCCTCCTCATCACAACCTCCCTTCAGGAAGTTGTAGAGTGCAATGAGATCTCCCCTGAGCCTCCTCTTCTCCAGACTAAACAATCCCAGCTCCCTCAGCCGCTCCTCATAAGGCTTGTGTTCCATATCCCTCACCAGTTTCGTTGCCCTTCTCTGGACATGTTCCAGAGCATCGATGTCTTTCTTGTAGTGAGGGGCCCAAAACTGAACACAGTACTCAAGGTGCAGCCTAATTAACTTAATTAACTCTTCAGTCCCTCACCCTCTTTTTACCACACTGGCAACTTGAATTTGCACTGAGATTTGTTTCAAAGTATGTTAAAGCCACCACAAACTGAAAAAGCAAATGCATACCTTCATGTGCAATTGGTAGCCCTAATTTGCTTAAAATAATCTCGAAATATAATGTTTTCAAGCTCAATATTTGAGAACCAGGAGCTGTGCCAAGAGTATTTCCACCCTGAGAATTCTTGTGTTTTTGAGTATATTAATGAGTATAGCAGAAAGGATTTTTCATGAGTGTGTAAAAGTGCTACACTGTCAGCTGTTTTATGGAGTACGAAATTACAAGTGTCAACACAGTAATAGTAAGAAGGGCATTGCAATAAAGTTAAGAGTGATCAAAATCAATAAATACACACAACTGTCTGGATACACCATAAAAGTGGGGAGTTCATAATGGTTGTCTCTGCCTGCCAAAATGAAAATAAACCAGAGAACAGAAGACAAACAGCTATGATAATTCCAGGTCTAGTAGCCATGTTGAAGGGATGTGCCCCACTATGAAACTGGAAGTTATCTACAGCAAAGCCAAGATTTAAAAACAATGGGATTCTTTCTTTTGACCTACATGATTAAAAAGAGAAACAAAATATGAGAAAGTCTACAACAATTTCATTCTCAAGTCAGTCTTAAAATTCAAAGCCTCATTCTAATGTTACATTAACCAGCCTAAAGAGGCAGTGGAGCCAAAATAAGTCTTTGTGTTTCCTCCCTGATTAAATACTTGTTGTGTCTGTGGCACTGCAGTTCTTTGTCATGGAATGGAGTATTAGCTTTGCAGAGTTCAGAGGAACTATTCAAAACATTTCATGATTATCCTTTTATTTATTGCGTGGTCAGGGTCTTTAAGAAAAGTGATTTAGAACCCCATGAAGCTAACTTTTCATCATTTTGAGCCTAGATCTCTGCAATTGTGAAACAATTGTTAAAAAAAGCCCCCACAAGCATGGCAGCATATGTAATATATTTTGTGTAATACTTGTAATATTTATATATGCAATATATATTATAAGTATATGCAATACACATAATATGTGATTTTTTGTGAAACAAGAAGTGACATTTCTCATGTTCAGTTTCAAACAGCTAAAATACAGGTCTTCACATGAGCAACACCACTATTTGCTGACTCAAAGTTGGATACATGCACAAATACTTTGCTGAATATATGCCACTTTCGTCAATTTTCCACCAGGGATCTAACACACATTCAGAGAACAAAATATTCTAACCTGGGCAACAGTCCAAACTTTCATCTTACCAGAGCATATTTATGCATTTAACTTCAATTAAATCTCACCTCATGACAGGGGCCTTGTAGAAAAAATTGCTTCAGTGGGTTAAACTTGGAAGTACAAGAGCTAAAGATATCCTCAGTGTGCAGGGGCCCATTTCTTAATGTGGGATGGTTATAATTAAACTTCCATAGGCAATTGTTTCATTCCATTTCCTCCTTCTCAATACTGCCCTTAGATAAATTGAAGGTCTCTTTGCATACAAGTTTAGAATTGAAACATGGTGTAACCTGAGAAATATTCTTTCTCTTCTGGTGCATAAAAATAGAGGAATGATGTTCATCCATTGTCTTCAACAGAATTAATTTTAGGATGAATTTAGAACACAGAAACTCAAATCTATTTTTCAATATATATGTCACATTCTTGAATCTGTTTTCCTAAAATCTGTGCAGAAAAATTCTTCTTATGCAGAACGGCTGCGAAAAATCACATTCACAGATATTCCAATTTTAGTGCCAGAATAAATAACAAATATTTTCCTCACTAAAGAATTCAAAGCAGAATTGCAAATATCTTCTACAGAACTCCACAAATGAAACAGCTCAGTTCAGAGTCTTCCACTGGTGATTTCTGTCTTTGCATCTGGGCAGAAGCTGTTAAGGTTTGTTTAATTATTACTTACACTATAATATAGTCCACAGAGAAAAATTAGTTGCAAATTGTATCCATCTTACAGGGAAAGTAATATCAGCCAGGATAAAAGCTGAAGCTTTTCCAATTAAAGCTGCTGTCAGTAAAGTGCAGAATGTGATTGCAAATGCAAAAAAAAAGCAGTTTAACTTTAGCTCTCCTGCAAATACACCATGGATTGGATATGTGAACACCATCTGTCCAAATACTGGCCAAACTGGTCTTTTTAATAATTATATAGATTCAAATACAGACACTGTGACATGCAGTGTAAACTTGCTTCAAGGTTCTTTGAAGACAAGCAAAATCTCTGTTTATCCATGGAGGGCTAAGTCACGAGTCACTTTCTGAATATTTATTCAACCCACTTTCATTTCACTCACTGGCTGCATGTTTGAATATGGAGTCAATAGAGCCCAGGTCAGAAAAGGAGCAGAGTTATATCCACAATTCTGTCAAACTGTAATCCTGTTTTAGTCCCTCCAAAAGAACAGGTTCCATGCTCACCTGGTATTAATTGCCCTACATCCTGTATTGCCATTTTCACATTATAAATGTAGTGTGATGAATTAGTAAGCAGATTTATTTGTTTTTAATTAATTATCTCCTAAAGAAAGCAAGCTACTGGACCATATGGAAAGTTATTGTTTATTTTAACCCAAAAATTATTCAGGAAAGGACGTAAAAAGTAGTGCCTTTTCTAGAAAAGTAACAAGCGGATTCCTATTATTACTTTTAAAAATCCTCTGTTGTTGATTAAGGAAAGCATTTTAAAGACAAAATTCTGAGAGAATGTAGGTATGTGCATAATTGTTTTTCTGAATAAGGGCCTCCTTTAGACTAAAAGAGCTGACTTTTGGTTGTGTGGGATCTGCTGTAATTAATGGATGCTATTAGCATGTGAACATTTCTAGATGGAGAATCTTGGTCCTGTGTAACTTTTGTTGATTCAGAGTTTCATCCAACATTTTGAAGCATGGAATTAGGGATGAATCAAATAAAACATGCAACACAATTTTTAAGTCATAGTCACGTTTTATAGAAAAGATGCAGGATTTCCACTTGGATTCACTGCTCCAAACACCATTCCCCTAGCAGACAAAATATTGCCAAACACAGATCACAAAGAGCAGATAAGCTCTTATTCACGTGGAGTTTTTGTGTCAATTCACCTATTAAGCAGAATTCTACCTTTTGCAAAAACACTAGTTTGAGTTGAGTAATATACACTGTGTTATTCCATTTCATTTCAAACCATAGCAGTATCTAAATTACTTAAAGTTATTTTGTACCAGCTGAGGACCTACACCACTGGGCTTGTACAAACTCTAGTTTGTGAAAACAGAGCAAGGCTTTATTGGCAGTTTACCAATGGCTTAAGTTCATATAATCACATAGCTAGAGTAATGCCAGAGACAATCCCAACATGAAACCCATATCAAACTCTCCCACAGAGATATGGTGTCCAAGACCTTATCACTACCATAATAGGAAGGAGCTGAAGGCCCCTCTAGCCCAAAGTCATCTTTCCAACAGTGGCCAAAGAAGTGACTTTTGTTACAGATAAGGGTGTAACAAAAAAAGGCATATGGAAATACCTCCTCAGAATGCTCTCCTAGGCTCAACGAACTGTGGCTCAAGGAAGTCCTGATCCAGAGGTAATATTTCCCTCCTCAATACTTTTTGGTGGATTTTTCTTCCATGAGTCCTTCCAGGAACTTTTTGAACTTGTATAAATACCCACAGACAAGAATTTTACAGCCCGTCTTCATGCTGTATAAATAGTTTGTGGTTTTTGTTTTGTTTTGTTTTGTTTTGAACTTGCCAGTTTCTATTTATAATGAATGCTTACAGCTTGATAATATAGCCTCCTTTGGGTTTCTTTTGAGAAGTCAGTACTTAAGAGAAGCAGAAGGAGCAGAGATCTCTTCCTGGAGCTCTTTTAGTATTTACTGAATGTACATCAGTTAGCCATTCCAGTTAAAAGACACTTGCACAATACCTCAGTCATCTTTACAAACTCTGTGTTATAAATTTTGAAGCAAATGCCTATTAATGATGTGGACAGTTTTCAGACACACAGCAAATTCATGCATATTGCAAATGTGCAGCTAGGAGAAAAATGATTGGTATTACTCTCTAAGGTGACAGAAGCAACTTTGGATTAAGACAGTCTTTATTCAAAGCATCATTTCAAAAAGGAAAATTGAAGAAAAAAGAGTGAAAAACTGAAGTTGTCACTAAACTGCCTGCTGCCTTCGTATATCTGTTAATGAGAAAATTATAAAGCTGTAGCAGCAAGAACCCTTCTTTTGCTGATGCTGCAAATCCAGGAAATGTACCTGCTAAAACAGTTTGCTTTTGTATAAAATCAAGGAAAAGTAAGTAGTATGACATGATCGTTTGCTGGTGAGGCCATTATCCCGTTGTGAAAAGAAGCTGTGTTATCTCTGGATCATTGTGCTGTAGAATAAAGAATGAAAAGTTTTCTGAAGACTTCACACAGTTCACTACTTGCTCATCATCCGTTGTCTTGATTGTGTTACTAAAATGATCCTGAGTCAATGCTGAGTTTACTTTTTGTTCACCAATAGTTTAAGGGTTATAGTATATGCAGTGTTCCTCTGTATTATCAAGAGTTTAAGTAGCATCATACATCTTTCTTCCCAATACCACTCTGCTATTTTTGTGGAAATAAATTAACAAAAACGGCCTGGGCATAACCTCCATTTCTATGTATGATTTATATGGCTTCATAATTAATAGCTGTGTCTGAGACACAAATTAGTCATTCTAAGTAATGAGACTTTTCTGAGGAAAAATGTGTTTCATCTCACACCAATGCATAGGTTATTTGAAGGTATTTATACCTTTTAAATGGCCAGTATGTAAAAATATTTCATAAACATCATCATTTTATTATCCCTTTAAGATTATTTTTATATACTTGTTTTCATGTGTGACGGTTCCATTTTTCTTTTGTTGGTCATTTTCTCTTTTATTGCATATAAAAATATGTTTGGATAAATTGCACATAAAGTTGTTTACTGCTGCTTAAATCTGCTGGAGATTTAAAAAGAACATACCCTGCAGCAATTCTCCTTCAAATTGGGTTAAGATCCCACATCTTGTTAAATATCTTGCTTTATTTTTGCCACAGCAGCGTCCTGCAGCATAGACAATAAACAGAATAACCCTCGTACTCAGGAGAGGTTTTGTTGTATTGTAGCTGGTGTTCATTGACATAGATCCAGCAAGTACGAAACTTTGTTTACTTACAGGTCATGAAGATTGAAAACACTGCTGAATTCTTTATTTTCATCTCCTTTTTTCATTTACAATTCTTGATATGAAACTGTCCCCTGGGATGGTGTATGCCAGAGACACAGGGGCAATATATTGACTAGTAAATAAGACAAGCTGCAGGCAGTCCTTTGACCTGAGGCCACATGGTGTGGTATAGCTCATGTACACTTACCTGAAAACAGGGCAACCTCTTTCCCTGCTTGTGGGAAAGGTTGTTGCCCATGGATTGTGCTTGAAGAAGTGAGAGACTATTAGCCGGCACCAGCTAAAACCATGCCATACCACAGCATAGAATTCATGCTAATAATTAGACAGTATGGACAATGGCAGGTCACTGATCACCCTCCCTGCTCATGTTTTGTTAATTAGTATAGATGTTAGTCAAAGGTTCTGTGTGAGGATCCTGACTGACATTCTAGGGCAGCAAAAACAGTGATTCCTGCGTTAAAGAGCACAAGGCTGAATGTGAATGCAGTTGGTTTTCCAGGGGAGGAGCTGTAGATCCTTCTTTGCTTGCAGGAATGAGATGGCACATGCCATCTACTAAGGAAGGTTAAATCTCATGTCTCCAGAGTGGGGGTAATTACATATTTTTACTATTATTAACAGAACAGTTCAGTTACGGCAAATTTTGTTTTATGAGAAGTAGAATATATATACATTGTATATTTTTTCACCTCCAAAGGCACATCTGAGAAATTTTTTCTGCTCTGAAAGAAGTGTAAATACAGTTACGGTGGAAAGATCTCTGTTCTCACTCACCACTTACAAAATATTGTTTTATCTCATATGAAAAGGCAAAGTTTTATGACTAGTGTTTGGGGTTAGTTTCTGGGTGTGTACCACAACTACATTAACATTTAAACATTTTCTGAAAAGTAAGTCATGCCAACGGGAAGTGGCTGACCTGGGTCACTGAAAATACCAATCACCGTGGAAAATTTCAGGCAGTAGAAGTTAACACTAAATATTGTAGATAATTATTTGATGACCCATTACCTTCTAAATACCTTGTTCTGCAACTGCTGACAAGTAAAAAATCAGCATTGCCAAACAAAAAAGTAACTTCTTTCAAGAGGTTTTTCCATTGTACATGATTTTTTGCCTATTGAAGTCAACAGCAAAATTATCTTAGATTTAAAGGGCGTAGGATTAGGTCATTAGTGTCTCCTAATCCATTTGTCCTAAACCTGCTAGAGAGAGACAAGTGCTGTAACTGTAGAAGAGAAGACATCTGTTTTAATTTTGCTTATTTGAGGTAACAAAATCCGGCACCAAATGCATTTGAGTGTCTGAGTGTAATTATTCTCCTTTCAAAGAACTGCTATTTCTCTCTCGCCTCAGGATCATTAAGGTGTTAAGTACAAAGACACCAGTTGATGGAAGTAGGCTCCAGACAGTCTGAGATGTGAAGAATCAGTGTTAGGGAGAGTTACCACATCAGACTGTTGATTAAACAAAGGTAACTCAGTACCGTATCACCAACAGGGAGTGCGAGGAGAGGCGGGTGGCCAGAGGAAAAAAAATATGAGAAGAGTGGAAAGATACAGAAAATCCTACCCATCCTATTCTTCACAAAATTATTTCCCCTTTCATTTTTTTCTCCCTTAACCTCTCTCAAGTCTGAAATTTAGTATTTCATGTAATGAAATCACATGCAATTAAGAATGTAATCACAGTTTTGTTGACTGCAACAATTTATAAGGGAGAAACGGGCAAAGACAGAAGTTAGCTGTGAAGGTTTCTGTATCAATAGCTGGTCTAAAAGTATGATCATGGGTTTGCAGCGCTGCTGCCTACCCCCTCCACGTACCTCTCATTGGTCGACAAGGACAATCAGTCATCTCATCACAGAAACACAGACTCAAAAAAGATGCACAATATCTTCACAATAAATTGACCTGGATATTAAAATGCAAATCCATCATTGCAAACCTCCGGAAATTCACTTGGATAATAACAACAAATGTGAAGCTAGCTTTAGGCTTTGAATAATGAATTTGAAAACAACCCAAAATAAAAGTTTTTTCCTCTTCCTTGTTTACCTGCTTTCCACTAATTTCATGAACCCAACACTTTTCTATACATCTGCAGGCCAACATGTGGCAAGGGGGTAGGGAAAGAAGGAAAAGTCAGATGCTCTGGAGTTATAAATCAGCATAGTACTAGATGGATGCAGTTGGAGCAGTCTAATTTGACTTTGCCTACTTGTACTGGACATTTGCACTGTCATGCCCATTGGTATCTTGCTTTGGGCAGTATAGGCTTGAACATGGCAGTATGCACAGCTGGACATGCATACCTGATACAGCCCAGCTATCAGCTCTGGATGTTTCAGTCAGTCTATGCAGAAGGTCTAAAGAGAAATACTTGAACTGAAAGGAAAACTTTGTTTCCCCTGGGTCCTCAGCTGTTGAAAGAAAATTCCATGATTTGAAAATATAAGCCTTTTAATTCTATACATTTGTGCTGACCAGGGCTGGTACCGCTTTTGAGATATTATATTAAGACTAATATAGTTTTTACTCTGGAGGGGACTCAGTCATCTTTTGTGTTGGAGCTTGTTTGCTAGTGTGCATGTGTGTGCATGTTTGTGTGGTTGGTCACAAAAGGTGACTTTTGGCTTAAATATGGCTGTGGTTGTGAGGGAGCTGGTGGTAAGCAGCTGTGTCTACTCTTTTACAAGGTACTCGGAAAAGAGAAAGCAGATATCAGTGGAAGTCACAAGGCTATTGCCAAGACCATGTTAGATCTTCTATTAAAAAGTTTATAATCCTGAGAAAATATATTTTTTACCATGATAAAAGTCAAGCTATACAGATTTCTCAAGCATTGATAGGCTTGAGAGGTGGGCCCGTGCCAACCTCATGAAGTTCTACAAGGCCAAGTGCAAGGTCCTGTACCTGGGTTGGGGCAATCCCAAGCACAAATACAGGATGGGAAGAGCATGGATTGAAAGCAGCCCTGAGGAGAAGGGCATGGGGGTTCTGGTGGATAAGAAGCTCAACATGAGCTGGCAATGTGTGCTTGCAGCCCAGAAAGCCAACCATATCCTTGGCTGCATCAAAAGAAGTGTGGCCAGCAGGGCGACAGAGGTGATTCTTCCTCTCTGTTCTGCCCTTGTAAGGCCCCACCTAGAGTATTGTGTTCAGCTCTGGGACCCCTAACATAAGAAAGACATGGACCTTTTGGAGTGAGTCCAGAGGAGGGCCACAAAGATGATCAGAGGGCTGGAGCACTTCTCCTATGAAAACAGGCTGAGAGAGCTGGGGTTTTTCAGCTTGGAGAAGAGAAGGCTCCGGGGAGACTTTATAGCGGCCTTCTAGTACCTAAAGGGAGCCTACAAGAAAGTTGGAGAGGGACATTTTACAAGGGCATGTAGTGATAGGACAAGGGGTAATGATTTTAAACTGAAAGAGGGCAGATTCAGGTTAGATATAAAGAAGAAATTCTTTACTATGAGTGTGGTGAGGCAATGGGACAGGCCACCAGAGAAACTGTGAAACACATCCTTGGAAGTGTTCAAGGCCAGGCTGGATGGGGCCCTGGTCAATCTGGTCTAGTGGAAGGTGTCTCTGCCCATGGCAGGAGGGTTCAAATTAGATGATCTTTAAGGTTCCTTCCAACCCACGCCATTCTATGATTCTATGATCTCATACCTGCAGCTCCTTTCTGAAAACTGTTGGAGATAGCTGTCCATCTGGCATAATTTCATCAGGCACTGAATACTGCAAGAATCCCTATCAATGGGGTGGGTTTTTTTAGGATCTGTCTCTAAATCAACGAAGTTCTTTTGATTACTTCTCCCTTTCACTGGAAATTGCATTACAGGCAACAATACAATAAATTCTGGAGTCATATCTAGAGATAAGTAACCTCTTTCTGGTTGTTCTGCACAATGATATTGCAGATCTGCAGTTTCTCATTAATCATTGTACCTAGAAGCCCCACACGCACAAGACACCATGCAAACAAATACTCTGCATTCTAACAATATAAAAGAATATATCACTCATTGCAACAACTCCCACTTTTGCATCATCAGATTATAAATTCTCTCATGTACCAGGGACACTCTAAGAATTAAGTAAATAAGAGAACAGCCCAGGCATAACAAAGACTCTGTGAAAAATATCCACTGTGAGAATGGAAGCAGGATAGACCCTCCAATGTCACCTGTGCCAACTATCAATCACTGCCTTTCTAATTGATCCCAATGAGCCTCCAATAACGTCTCAGGTCTTCTTCATAGTTACAAAGTTCACTTGCCAAAGGAAGTGAAGTGGGAGTTTGTGGCAAAAAAAAACGGAGCTGGAGGAACACGAGATTATGATGGGAGGAGAAAGAAAGCAAAGACTAAGGCAGTGAGGGAGCTCTGGCACATAAGCATTGTTTCAGATATTTTGGCTCACACTTTGATTGGCAGCAATATATATTACCATTTTCAACCAGCAACTCCCTGTCCTTTTTAACAACAAGTCTGGAACAAGGAAAACATTAAAGATTTTAGTTACAAAATTTTATTCTCTTTGATTCATCAGAAAATCAACTCTACAAACAGTTTTCATGGTTTCCTAGATTAAAATAAGTCTCTGTAGGTTTTTACCAAGTAAAAGCATCTTTTTTCCTTAGCATTCTACATCATTAAATCATCAGCCTATCATTACAAGGACAATGTGATGTGCTGGAATGATTGAATGCAGGCAGGGATCCCACAAAAAAGAATTGTATTCTCAATGTGGTGTTGGGTGAGCCAGTGGAGTAAAGACTGGCAGCATACCTGTCCTGCTGAAAGCTGATTGATAACAGGGGTAGATTATTTATAGCAAGCTTTATGATATGACTTTTTATAGAACTTCATGCAGGAGAGTATGAACTCAGCTCATTATTTTTTCTCATCCTGAACTAAGGCTCCACATCTAAAATGCTATTGTTAGTGCAGATAAAGAACCTATTCTGAAGAGGTAGCACTCTCTAGCAAACCTGTTTCTCCCTCTGCAGGTGAGATCTTCTTTCATTTGACTTGTGTAGAGTCATCACTGCCCAACCTGATATTTTAAAGTTGATAAGGACACACGGCTCTGCCAATCCAGCGAATGTGCATAAATTGACCAAGCATAAATACAATAGCTGCCATCTTAGCTGACATTCTGGAGACTTAAGGGCTGGAGAAAAGGTGAATTTCTATAGCTTACACTAAACAAAAAAGATAACTAGGTAAAGTTTGACAAAGGTTGGAAAGAGTAGTCAGAAGGCTATTTTATTATTCCCTGACTGCTAATATGATATCCTGAGTTGTATGTGAAAATATGTGAAGAGATCTAAGCAATTGTTGCTGGACCAGTTTGTTAAGCGCCTAAGAAATTATTTTTTTCAGAAGCTTGTAAACTGGGCAGCCATGAACTGAAGAAGACCTTACGTGCCTGGCCAAAGCTGTCTGGCTAGTAGACAGAGGAAGAAATAATACCTTTCGCAAGTAAATAATCCGCCCCAGGCCTCTAGATATAACTTGCTTAACTCATGTAGGTGTTTTCAGTGCTTCCTACAGGTATAAGCTAAGACCTATGACTCACACCCAGAGCTGTGCAAAACCGTACTCACAAAGACAAATTTCTGAATAATTACAATAAACAAAGCTCTTAATATCTTAATTCTTTTGGGTATATATAGCTAGGTTGCCCTTTTTTCTTGGTCCTGGTGTAAGTCCAGCAATACATACTGGTTTAAGAAATCTAGTCCTTCTTACTCTTTTTTTTTTCTACTAGTTCATTGCCTGTCCTCAGGAAAAAAAAAAAAAAAGAAGAAGAAGAAAGAAAGGAAAGGAAAGGAAAGGAAAGGAAAGGAAAGGAAAGGAAAGGAAAGGAAAGGAAAGGAAAGGAAAGGAAAGGAAAGGAAAGGAAAGGAAAGGAAAATTGTATGAATTAGTTAAAGTGATGAGACAAAGAAAGAGGAATATAAAATAAAATTTTACGTTTTGCATTTCCTTTCAAGCAGTTTGAGTTTTACAGACTTTACAGTACACGAAGATAGGGTCCTTTGCAGTAAACTGTTCTGCCATTCAGCCTCTCTGGGTGCATTGTCACAGAGAATTCCAAATAGTCTTCCATTCTTCCTAAATAAAAGAGAGAAATCTTTCTACAGAGGGAGCTACACTTTCTTACATCTACAGCTGTAGGAAAACATTGTGCTCTTTGTTGCTTCTGCTTTTCCCTTAATTCTTTCTAGTTAAGAGATACTGCAATTCTGTAGATCAAGAGAAGAGTAAAACCTTGTTTATTCTTTTGTTTCCAGACTGTGTCTATGCAAGTAGAATTTTAGAGTATCAGTGTTGTCAATATTCTTTCTGTTTGAGTCATTCTGTTCCCAAAAAGTGATTGTGCTAGATGGTGTACAAAGTCATAATGGACTTGTCTGAAGAGCTTAGGTAGATAACGGAAAGCTTAGGAGAAAGAAAGATTTGTTAGCAGCATATTTAGGACTCAGGGACAAAGCCATGAGTAAGTGATTTGGCCAAATTTACCCAGGGTAGAGCTGAGACCTGAATCCCACAGTTGAGATGTGTATGCAGATCCTGAGCTCAGGAAATATTTTCATCCTGAAGTCCATCTCTAATTGTCTCATGCCTGGCTGAACTTCTGTAGCTTTGGTCAATCTGTGTGAAAATAGCTAAGTTTTGAAAGATATCTTGGCCTCCTCAGCTGGCATCACTCCAGCAATTATTCTGCTGCTAGAGGCCTGCAGACCTCCAGAATGTTGCTATGTTAGGGATGTAACTTTTGTTAGATAAAGAACAGTTAGAGAACTGTTATTAATAAGTAAATAAATAATACAAACGTGTAGCTGGCAGAAATAGTAGCACTAAAGTTGCACAAGAATATTTGTCCAGCAACTCATTACACCAATCTGTGAGAGGCAGCTCAGAGCCATCTACCAACTGGTAAAGATCAAACAATTTGGAAGATGCTCTCCAACTCATAAACACCATCCACTGTTGCCCAAGGAGATGGTGACATTATTCTACCTCCAGGGACACCTGGGACCAAGCTCACATGGCCAGAGTTGACATACTCAGCACTCTGTTCCTCCCAAACTCCAACAGTCACTGATCTAGCAAGCAAGGAAAGGGGAAGTAGAGGTAACCACTTTTCTACAACTTTGCATTATTCTATGTATTTATAATCACTCTTTTACGGAGACTATAAAACTTCTTCACACAGATCCTGTTATTGCATAGTAATTAATGCATGTGTTTCATCCGTCCTGATCTAATACATGACAAAAGGATGTGTCATCAAAAGTTTGACTGGCTTACTCAGCATTCCTCACCAAAGATATGCACAAATGTTTAATTAAATATTGAAATTAAATTAATGAATTAGAACATATCCACCTGAGGAACAATCCATCAGTCAGAAATGGAGATTTTATTCTGAAACAACAATGGCTGATTACTGAAAACCGTATGACATTAAGGGAAAAAAAAAACGTATTTTGGAAAACAAAACTTTTACCTCATAAAAACCGTGAAGCACTAATGTCTTCAGACAAAAAATATTGGTCAGCATGTTTTGTCATGTGCTTTAGATTACTTGTTTTTCTTGAACTGACATAATTAAACTTATCCCGATACCATACACAGCAATTAAATCTACAATGGCTCAGGAACAGAGTAATGTTCTATAGAAGCTACTCTCTAGCACTCACAAACCAAAAATATTTTGACCAATATTTTTCCTTCCAATATTGTCCAATATTTTATGTCACACTATTTTGGTAACCTAGAGAAAAGCTTGGTGCTTTTTTATTAGTAGAGTTGTTCTTATTCTCATGGATGAAACACTATGAGAAAAAAAAAACAGCAAGAAGCTTTCTCTGCAGTGAGGCCCTAGTTTGAATAAACCTGGATAATGAATCAACCCTTCTCCCTTCACGAAATTTTTCTCTGAAAACTGTCTGTTCAAATATGGTATCTTCTGATTCCTCTGGAAGATGTTCTTTATATTTACATAAAGAGCATATCCAAGACTGAAATTTCACCTAAATTTAGATACTTAAGTATTCAGCAGTAAGTTTAAGTCAAGGAGCTAAGCTCTTCCAAAAGTCAGCAGCAAGGCTGTGGCACTTCTGAAGGATGCTTCACCCCTTGCTAAAATAGGTATGCAGGTCTGGAAGCATTTTCATTGATTGAGTACTACTCCATGGGCTCATCTAGGTAGTAAACCCAATCCTGAAGTCCTATAGAACAATTCTGCCCTGAAATAGATATAAATACACTGCCTGCAGATTTCTGTTGCTGGGGATGATTAGTGGCATAAAAACATAATTCTCAGGATCTCTGACTGTGTCTGCAGAGCTACCATTTGGAAAACTGATAAGCACCTTTTTACTTGAGAACTGAATGTGTTTGATATGTAAATTATTGACAACGGACTTTCTCATTGCCATTTTTACAGGGTAAAACTTTTAAAGTAGATCCACTCTTCAGCATTAGCTTTTCCAAGTAAATAGATTATAGGCTGAAATTAAAGATATTGTAGATGTATTTGTACATGAAAAAGTCTGATAAGCCTGAAGATACAGGTCTAGGGGCCTGCAGGTATTTTGATAAGCATGTCTTTTCCTTCACTAAACAGTATCAACTTGCTTTTCCAGTTAATTCTTGCAAATATTGCCTCTCCTGTTTAGAAATAATATTCTGCCAGTACCACAGTAGCCTTATTGAAAGAGCTACAAAGAAAAGAATTCTTATTACTAGGAAATCAGCCCAAACGATGCTGAGTTCTGAATCATCATTCAATTTCTTCTGCAGTCTGCAAAAACTGAAGACACTTTCAAGTGTTTAAATTCTGTTTACTTTACAAGTGAAAACTTCACCAGTGTATTGAATTCAGCTGCTTCATACATGAATATTGGTCATTTGCACAACAATTCACCAAGACAACAATTAGCTCAAGACCTCTCAGAGTCAGGTAAAGACACTTTTGCTGCCCTAAGGATGAGGGGCTAATGTGAGGCTGCCTTTGTCAAGCAGAAGTGGGTAAGAAAAGGCAAAGTTGGGGTAGAAAACTGGAGGGAGGGACAGTCCAGGGAAATCCTGTTTGGAACATCTCTCCACTGCCAGGGTAATGGAGAAGATGGTGGAGGGTAAAGTGGGGGATGCAACTGTGTCTTCTCTTGAAGGGTCCCTAGTGTCCTGGTACAGGTGCAAGAAGCAGGAGGTCCATGACTGTTCTGCTACCAACATCAGCCTGTTTCTGCAACCAAACCAGTCAAGGACTATCCCCAGAATACATCTGCTCATAGTTCAGAGTCCTCATATCTGATAAGGAGTGATGATGCGTTGTGATCTCAATTCTAATCAGTGTGACACTGCAAGTGTGCGTGTGTGTGTGTGTGTGTGGATAAACTCATCTCCTAGAGAAGTTATAGTGAAGATGGCACAGAAAAATTATCTGACTTAGGATACTCTTTAGATTGCCAAGTCATCTAATTGGAGGAGATCAAGTTGGATCTCCTTGTTTATGGGGTTTGGACATCTTTTGGATAACCTCTGATATTGAATCTTCTCAAAAGTAGGAGAAAGTGGATTCCTTCTGGACGGTTCCTGTCTGGGCATGGAGTGCATGCCCTCAAACTCTTTAGAATCTTGTCTCTTCTGGCTCCTCCACAACTGTTAAAATTAAAAAAGCATGAACAGAGACCACATAAAAACCCGAGGTAGGTATCAAGCAAAATACTGCCCAAAAGCTCATTCCATAAAAATATCTATATCTGAGTGGATCTCTAAATGTATTAGTTTGCTGTGCTTGTGTGCTAAGTAAATGAAGATCCATTTCAAATACTTGGCCTTTCAAATACACAGCTATAAGATGTAGATGATGTTCAGCAGTCATTTTATAAAAATGACTTTTTTTTAACAGAATTTAGCTAAGCTGTTAAAATATTTGTAGGCATGATTTTATTTTATTTTAAGTTTGAGATTACAAACATCTTTACAACTGTAATAAAGTTCACTTACAGGCTTATCAGACTTGCAGGTCTTAACTCCAAAACTTTTACAGAAATTCCAGCCATAGGTTAATACAAAATTGGTATAACTAAGTAGGATTTTAACATAACATCTGCACAAGCACTAAATCTGATGTTAGACATTCAATATTAATTATGTTGGTAGAAATATAAATCTATAGATCACAAGTGATGAAAATAACTGAAGGAGTTTGTATTATTTTGCTTGTTACATACATATTTTAAATGTGTCTTCTCTATAAACCTGGATGATACATGACACTAAATCGAACAGCACCACCTCATTTTTCATATCCAATTTGGAGTTAATGTGATGTAACATGTACATATGCAAATTTGAGCTCCTATAAATGAAATAATACATGATAATCTTTATTTAGATAAGTAAAAAACAACAAAGTCACACTGCTTTCCTATACAAAGCATTTTGCTGCAGGTAAAATTGGACAAATAAGATGTTTCCACTAGCACTGCATTTTAGGGACAATTTATTTTCCAAGTGTTAGAACCAGGCCCCAGCAAGATCCCATAGCAGATATGTGTTATCCATAGACATTTCTATTCAGGTCTCTTTTCTCACACTGTAAGTATCTTAATCATTAAGAACGCTCTTTTTTTTTCTTCCCCTCTGGATTCTCATAGAAACTGTATATAAATATTTCCAAGTATTTATTCAATCACATGTGAGCTGTCATTTTAATATTTACCACAGTTGCATTTCCTTATTGATCTCTTATAATCTTAGCAGTGTATTTATGCCCTTATCTCCTCTATTTCCTCAGTATTCACAGTACTTACTCATTATCTAATTCATCATTTGGGAGTATCAGACTCCAGACCCATGTTAAATGATGACAAAACACACCAAGAAAAAAAAAAAACAGTACTAGAAAGTGCCATTGAGATGGAGTAAAGCTTTCCAGACATTTTTCAATTAAATGATCAAAAAATAAAAAATGCCCATTTGCTGAACTTGAAACATTTCATTTCATTTGATGTGTCTACATTTTGACAGATTTTCACTGAGTTGCAAGTAGGGTGTGTAGTTTCTACCTTCCCAGTGAACTAGTTCCAGCACTTGAAGACCTTGAAACTCTTCAACATTGATTTGCCAATTGCTCAAGCTGTGAAAATTATGATGGAAAAAAAAAAAAAAAAAAAAAAAAAAAAAAAAAAAAAGTTCAAGGACCCAGAAAATTTCTAATTCACAAAAAATTGAAAAAAAAAAAAAAAAANAAAAAAAAAAAAAAATCAAATCCAGACTGAAACTGAACCAAACCCAAATGTATATATTTAGCAAACTGGAAATCTAGATCCTCACCCCATTTCCCTTTGAGAAGAAAAGGAATTGTAAAATAGTCTTCATTTAAAGGAAGTTTGGAAATCTTGGTGTAGCTTTTGGAACTATAGCATTTGATAGAGATTGCAGAGAAATAAATAGGAAGGAAAAAAGGATTAGATGAAAGGCAAGGAGATGGTTTTATTGATTTTAACTGAAAGATCTTTCCATAGCCCTTTAAACAGAAAGACATGCAGAGGTGCTACTGGGAGAAAACTTCTGCTAGATTATAAAAGAAGGAAAAGCTGCAGATGAAAAAATAGTATCTGATATATAAAAAAAAGTAATAGGTGGGGCTGATGTGAACAATGAAAAACTTTAAAGGGAAAGACAAAAACACAATAAATATGAGTGTAATAATGCAATAATAAACAATGACAGGAACATGCCCTATAGTAATGACTTGAGAGAGGAAATGTTGAAAAGAACAAATTCCAGGAGATGATCCATTCATACAAAAGTAGATCATAGTGCAGTAACAGTAAGATAAGATAGTTTTATATGGAAAAAAAAAAAAGAAAAAAAGTGAAAAGCAGACATAAAGAAAGAGATTATTTCATTTTCAAAACCTTGTGACTCTATGAAGAACGCTAATATGAAGTTTCAGAAACACAGCTCTGAAATGTACTTCAAGGTGTGAAAGAACAGTCCCCAAAACAGAATACTTTTACGTGTGATCAAAGAAATGCTGTGTGTGAGCTAATAGTATCCTTGCAACTAAGAAACAGTATCAGAGCTCAGTCAGTCAAAATCCTGGCCCAGATCCTGCATTCACATAGATAGGTCTAGCCAAGGAGCAGGAAATTGCTCATTCTCTCCAGGTCACTCATCCATTCTGGTAAGAAGTTAAGAAGTGGAAGAAGGAAAGAAGCATATATATGTGAAAAGCCTTATAAGATTCAAAGTACTCTTTCACATCTTTCATATGTGTTCCAGTTACATTATCCACCTTAAATATTAATAATGACAGTGACTATGAGATATAAAATGCAGGAAAATCATCTTAATTATAAGACTTCAGAAATATTTTATGAGATAATCCCATGAACCTTTGCTGAAACATTGGCTTCTCTGCATTTAATGAGTTTGGGTTATTTTTCTGGTGTGAGATAGGAAGTGTTGTCTAAGGAAAGAAGAAAAAAAAATCTCTTGCATATTTTAAATTAAAGACATCAGGATATGGAGAGAATGATAGAGAAATAGTGGCTTATTAAGTTTACACTTGACACCTGAGCTTCTGTTACTCACTGCATATGCTCTCATCGTCTTTTCCAGTGCTGAGATAAAGAGGTTTAAGCTCATGTATTTTACCTTGCCATTGAGTTTCATTAATTATAAAGATAATTACAGTGATTCATCCAATGATGGATAATGTAGCATGTTGCCATAGCTTTATCTGTTTAGAATTCAGTATGATTTTGTGATCATTCCTGCAATAAAAGCAAAAATAAACAGGTAAATATCCTGTTACTCTAGTTTTCATAGATTCATGTTGTTCTAGTTCCAGGGAAGGAATTATATTTTGAAGTCTTCTGTAATAACACCTAGCAGCTCAATTAATGAACTTCTGAATTGAATAGAATAGAATAGAATAGAATAGAATAGAATAGAATAGAATAGAATAGAATAGAATAGAATAGTTCAGTTGGAAGAGACCTTCAAAGATCATCAAGTCCAACTGCCTGACCACCTCAGGGCTAACTAAAAGTTAAAGCATATTGCCAAGGGCATTGTCCAAACGTCTCTTGAACACTGACAGGCACAGGGCATCAACTGCCTCGCTAGGAAGCCTGTTGTAGTGTTTGACCACCCTCATAGTAAAGAATTTTTTCCTAATGTCCAGTCTGAACCTCCCCTGGCACAGCTTTGTGCTGTTCCCATGCATCCTGTCCTCGGTTCTCAGGGAGCAGAGACCAGCACCTCCCTCTGTGCTTCCCCTCCTCAGGAAGTCACAGAGAGCAACGAGGTGGTCTCTCAGCCTCTTCTCCAGACTGGACAACCCAAGCCTCCTCAGCCTTTCCTCACAAGACATGCCTTTCTGCCCTTTTACCAGATTTGTTGCCCTCCTTTGGACGCTTTCAAGGACTTTAACATCCTTTTTACATTGTGGAGCCTAGAACTGCACAAAACAACACTAAAGCTAAATATAGTGGGAAGACTACCTCTTTTGACTGGCTGACCAAGCTGTGTTTAAGGCATCCTAAAATGCTGTTTGCCCTCTTGGCTGCCAGGGCACACTCCTGGCTCATGTTGAGCCTGCTGTCAACTAGCACCCCCAAATCCCTTTCTCCTGAGCTGCTCTCCAGCAACTCGTCTCTCAGTCTGTACCTATGTCTGGCATTAATCCATCCCAGGCGCAGAACCTAGCATTTTCCTTTGTTGATCTTCATGCCATTGAAGATTGCCCAATGCTCCAATGTATCTAGATCCCTCTGCAAGGCCTCTCATCCCTCCAGGGAGTAAACAGCACCTCCCCGTTTAGTATCATTGGAAAACTTGCTGAGGGTGCACTCCTGTACCCAGATTATTGATAACGATGTTAAACAGGACTGTAATTGGGGAACACCGCTGGTGACCAGTTGCCAGCCAGACGTAACACCATTTACTACAAGCCTTTGAGCTCTACCATTGAGCCAGTTCATCACCCAGGGTAGTGTGAACCTGTTTATCTCACAGTTGGACAGTTTGTCCAGAAGGAAGCCGTGAGGGATGGTATCAAAGGCTTTACTGATATCCAGAAAGATTACGTCTGCTGCCTTCCCTTCATCCACTAGGTGAGTGACCTTATCATAGCAGGAGATCAAATTACTAAGGTGGGACTTTCATTTGATGAACCAATGTCGACTATACCTGATAAAAGCTTTGTTCTTTAAGTGCTTTTCAATATCCCCCAGGACAACCTTCTCCATAACTTTTCCATGGACTGAGGTTAGACTAATAGGTCTGTGGTTTCTTGGGTCTTTTCTCATGCCCCTTTTGTAGATGGGACCTCCTCAGACTCCCACTAGTTTTGGTAAATTGTTGAGATGGATCCAGCTATAACATTCGCTAAATCCTGCAGCACCTGGGGTGAATACCGTTGGCCCCATTGACTCATGAACATTGAGCTGACACAGCTGTTCCCTTACAATTTAAGTGACCACAGATGGAAAGTTGCTGCTCCCTTAGTCATGGTCCTCCAACTCTGAGGTCCAGACAGTCCAAGATCTGTCATTACTGTTAAATACTGAGGCAAAAAAGGCCTTAAATTCCTCTGCCTTTTCCTCCTCCTTACTTTTTAGGTGACCATCCGCTCCGAGTATCAGTCTAATGTTTTCCTTTGACCTTCAACTGGCCTTGAAGAGGTCCTTTCACCTCCTTGAAATGGCAGAACTATTTATTTTAAAATCCAGGTGACCATTCTTGAACTTTTGTTGGCTCCAACATAATTTGTGGGTCCATTTTGCAATGTCAACTTCCGTAATTTTAAAGTCTACTAGTTATTTACTACTTCTTTCTTAATGCTTTCTTTGCATGTTGACAGTAAGGAAACATGAGCATAAAACTGGGGTAGCAGATTAGAGAGTTAAAACCCACTCACTGAAAATCAACTGAAGAACAATTATACATGTTTTACTAGGCTGAACTTGTGTGAGCCAAAAATGTAAAACCACTCCATTTCCCTGGAAGACACTTTATTATACACAGTAGATATGCAAGTTTTGATTATTATGTTTGGATAGGTTTTTCACGTACATTTTCCATATATAACTACTCAAAGCTTTATCTAGCAGAGGCACATAATTGTATTCAACAGGCATCTGGAAAATGTATATAGGAATTAAAGTTTGCCTAAGTGAAAAATTGATTATTCTTCCAGAAGAAGTTTTCACTTTTTTTTCTTTGTCTTCATAGTAAAATCTCCCAGGACAGTTGATAAAAAGAACTTGGAGTCTCTAATCTATAGACTTATAAAGAACTGCAAATAACCTGCACAAGAAGCCATAATTCACAGAGGACAAAGAAAATGGTCTGCGTCTCAAGTTATGAATCACTCTTTTTTTTTTTTTTNTTTTTTTTTTTTTTTTTTTGTAATTTTACTTAAGTTTGGCAAGTTTACAGAGTTTTGAAACATTGTACAAATTGATTTGGTCTTCTTATTTTAACTTCTTTTCTCTTTTTAGAAATTGTGATTTAGTCTAATATATTGTCATGATCTCTAGCAGGATGATGTATGTCCATTACTGCTTCTCCGTAACATTCAGTAGTGGGGGCCATTTATCTTCAAAAGATGACAAGCCATGGTGCAGAAAGGAGGTAGAGTCTCTTCCGTTCTAAGCTGAGATTTTATCCAACATTTCAAGTCATTGTGTTTTCTTTAGGCTTCCTCTCTCCTGTTCAAGGCATTGACCTAGAACACAGATGTTCTTTTAGTCACCTGAAACATCTATTTTCAGGAATCCATAGAATTCATTTTCAGTAGCTGGCAGTGTCAACTTAGGTCCAGATTTTCCAAGAGATTCTCTCAGGCACTGTGACAATCAGCATTGCCATACTAGATTTTAGACACTCAGATCTGGAAATGGAGATCATAATCTCCAGTGTAGAGCTCAGTTTCCTATATGAGGGAGTAAGGCAGAGTTCAGTGCTTAGGTTCACAATCTCCTATGCACTGAACCAGCTGAAAACACCCAACAGTCAACACTGAAAGGAAGTCTTTGCCTGGCAGTCAATACCACTCCCACCTTGGTGGCTCAGGTGAGAACCATCTTTCCATACCCCCATAAACACATTTCTTTTTGCACAGATGACTGACTCAGGTCATTATCTGTTCCATCACCACCTCTTCCTATGATAGCCTAATGATTGGAACTGTCGCTCTGGAGATGACAAGATAAATCTAGTTTCTTCCACAGACTGAGATGGTTTGAACCATTCAACCTCTCTTCCTACAAGAGTGTTTTAATCATGCATGGTTAGATCATACTGGAACAGTGAAATGTATATAGTTCTTGACATTCTGCAAACTTAACAATCAGGAGTAAATTCTTCACTAAGACGAGGGTGAGACACTGTAACAGGTTGCCCAGGGAAGCTGTGGATGCCCCATCTCTGGAAGTGTTCAAGGCCAGGCTGGATGGGGCCTTGGGCAACCTGATCAAGTGGGTGGCTTCCCTGCCCATGGCAGGGGGGCTGGACCTAGCTGGTCTTTAAGGTCTCTTCCAACCCAAGCCATTCTCTGATTCTATGATCTGGAGCAAGAAGGAAGAAATTTGACCAAATTAGAGAGAGGTAACGAAACACTCACCTTTTAACTTCCCAGATACTGGGATGTAGGTCTGTCGTACCCTATTTTCATTCGACCTATGCTGGAAAACAAACCAACAAATGAACAAATAAAGAAACAAACAAACAAAAACCAGCATAGTCTAATGAGAAGCCTTATAGTCATATATCCAAATATATATGTCTTTAGTTTGAATCTATATATTCTGAATTTGATCAAATGCCCTATAAATGTGATTTTATATTGATTGTATGTCAAGATCCCAACTATTAGATTTTACAACTTCCAGTGACATAAAAATAAATAAATAAATAAATTCAGAACCATTTCAGCATTTATCCTTCAAACCCAAAGCATTCTTTTTTTTTATTGTATATTTTGGGGAGATATGCTAGTTAAGATTTCTTTTTGCTTATATCTGCAATATGAATTTGCTGGCATCCTGCAGGCTCATCTCAAATAGTTAACTCCTAGTCAAATAATATCCTGCTCTGAAAGCCTTTGATATGCTAATACAGCAATGTAAATTTCAAACTTGAATTCAGATTAATGTACTGTAATTACTCACAAACACAGGTGAGGCTCTTTCAGTTTTACTGCCCCTATTTACAGATCAAAGACACGGCTCAGCCCTGACATCAAAGATGTGATTTAACCTTTTGAATTTTATCACAAAGAACAAATCTGAGTTACAATTAAAATCATTTTTAATTGTCAATTAAAAAAAAAAAAACCAACATGTCATGTTCAAGTAGTCAAAGGCAGCAACTCTGCAGAAGAGCTTAATGAGGATTATTGTATGTGAACTGTAGAGGCTTAAGACTATTAACAATACTGAAGTACACAAGCTAGATTCTCAGTAGAGCTAGCCAAAAGCTCAAGCATGGGTGGTGGGCTAAAGTCTTGGAGCTGTATTATCAAGAATATCCCGCTAAACAAACCCACTCATATAAAGAGTACCCACTTCAGAGAAAAGAACTTTCTACTATAATGCTGGCAGAACCCCATCTAGAATTTACTATTTTATGGTATGACCTTAAATGGTTTTATGGATACGTATTAATATGCTAAAGAGCATTCTCTTAGAAATCAATGCAGATTACTCATGTGAGTAATACCGTAGAATGTGTAAATGCAAGAACAGAGATTAGTTACAAATTTCAGGTCAATAAGAAATTCAGGAACAAATCCTATATTCTGTATATATGTTAACCAATCTTCAGTACTGGCTAAATAGTCTCAAGAAATAATCTTTGTCTCTCCTTCAATCCTTCATTTAAAATGTTCAGCACTTATATTCTGGTTGCATACAGTCACACACCAACAACATACTGTTTCTATTCCTCCGCCAGGTCTCAAAGGTTTTAAAAAGAAAAACAATGAATTGTCATTAAAATTACTAATTTGCAGCAGGCTTCAAATACATTTGAACAAATATTTGAAAAAATATTAATCAAGATAAAAACCTCAGTCATTACTCAATGATTATCAAACTCAATCATTAACAGCAAATAATACTACAATGGAATTACACTTCTCTTATAAGTCATTCTGTCTTTAAAAATGGGGCATTTTAATCTACACTTGGTGTCTTGGTCCTTCTATCTAATTAATGTGTAATTTTTGCAGATTCTTTCTGCATGGAGCTTGGGAGTGCAAAAGAGTACACAGAGTATCTTCTCTCTCCCACCCCTACAGCCAGTAATACCCAACATAGCATGTACACACCAAGTCGCATGGCTGGGTTGCAGTCAGATGGCTGCAAACCATCTTTCCAGCTGCAATTGTGTCCTCCTGTAACATCTCTAGGCCTTAACTTTGCCATCCTAATCACACACATAAAATATTCAGCAAGTTATCACTCAGACACACTGTGATCATTGTAACCTCCTTTCTCTGGCCCTGACATAGCTTTGCCCTACTCATACCCTTTAAGAAGGCTGAAAAAAAAAATAATATTTTTTTCTTAACCTGTTTCTTTGATGAAGCAGCCCCTTTACACAACTCTAGCAATTTCTTTTTTCCAGAAGACAGAAAACAGAAGTTATTTTCATCCTATTCAAAGCTTCTGATCTTTTAGCCCACTCACTCTTGCTTTCATTCCTCAGCTGGTATTGCAGTCAGCTTCCAGCATTAACTGGCTGATGAAGCCTGTCTCTGTCATTTGCTTTGTGTGTTTTTGTCCTTCTACCCTCTTATCTATATCTTTCCAACAATTTCACTCTGTTGCCTTCAAAATCCTTCCAGATAATTATATTTAACTCTGTTATAATGAACAGTTGCATTGTTTTTGTGCGTGTTGCCCCATCTCTGTGCACCTCTGTGTTTTCTCCTGCCTTACACTGTGAACCAGCTACGAAGAGAATTTGCTTGATATTTTTCTCTAACCACACCTAATGCAGTGAGGTTCTGATTAGTGACTAAGACCGCGGCACACTACCATATTAACTTTAAAGCATTCTAGTAACCAGTCATAACATTTGGAGCTATTAGAGAGCTGTGCTTTATTTTCAAAGCCAAAGGACTAAATTCTGCTACCAACCCAGTCAGTAGCTTTGGGTATTGTGTGACAGAGCTGTTTGCTTCATCTGAGTCATTTTCCTTTCCTGCTTTGGGAATATTTCACATCTAATATGAGCATTTCTGCACAGTCTAATTGCCTTGAAAAAGCTTTCTTTGGTTGGCAATCAAATAGTTTTTAAATCTTTTTTTTCCCAAGACAAATATTTGTTTGTTTATTCCTAGAAACATACAGCAAATAACATGCCCAAGTCATCTAGGAAAGGCATCCTTTTTACCTTTGTCATTCAGCAAGGACCTAGAAAGCCAGTACATATTTCCATTCTGTTTGTGTCAAAGATATTGGCATCACTATATAAGATGCCAGTCATTATTTGTTGCTTTAGCATTCAGAGTAATGACATTGGTTGTGATGATCTCAGTTTGTACTAAAATGGCCATATCATCCTCTCCGTGCACTTTACTCAGAACCTTTGTACAGTAACAATATTCCCCATTTCTGTCTACAGTTAATATCGATGAACAACTTAAACTCAGCAAGTCAGAAAACACACCAAGATTATTTAGGTTTATATTTCCGAAATATTGCAAAACATGCTAGATGAATTTTCCTCTTCTATTCAAAACAAATATCTTGACTTCTAAGAAACTTCAATGGAATATTTAGGTGCTGAGACACACATACTTTGTGTAGAGGACCTCAGGCTTCAAAGTAACAGCATCCTATCACCAATGTGAATCTTTGCACATAGTCTTTGCAAAAGGCAACTAATGGGTCTAGACTGAAGTTTGTGTCTGAATTGTAGGACAAGCTTTTAAATATCAACACAAAACACTCTTCTAACATGAGGATGTCAACATTACACTTCCATAGTGTGTACCAACCCAGTGAAAACTGATGGGCTGAAAACAAATGGGTAAGCTCAGAAAACACTGCGCAAAAAAAATCTTTTAGGGCAAGAGTCTTTACAAGGGTGTCAATAGGAGTTCACCACTGGCAAAAATAGGAGCAGGGACAAGCCTTTTTTGTTTAAGGACCAATTGAACTCCTGGTCACCCAAATCTCTACTGGAAGGAGCCCTCTGAATCATCTTTATATTGCTTGGTATGTTTTCCAGGAGAGGGGAATGATCAATACTGGTAATTCCAGTGTTCCCTTTATGTCAGATCATGCCAGCTTGACTTAAAAAACAACAGTCTCTCATTTCATTTTGAGTTCTCAGAGGCCTCGAGAATGTTTGCTGAAAGTATAGAGTTTGGTTAGCACTCCACAGCAAACAGTGGCAAAGCAACAGTTTGATAAAGGCTTAGCTGAAATCCTGAGAGACATTCACACCAGCTCTATGGGTTACTCAGATCCCATGCAAGCTCTTGCAGGTGCCATTGAAAAACACAAAAACCCTTCCTTCCAAAGAGGAACACAGTCACTGAGGCTGGAAATAACTCTTTAGTTGTACTAGGCTTATAGGCAGGAAAAGAATATAATTACATGTCAATGGACATAAAATAGTGGGAAAATCTTTTTTTCATAAAGTTGAGATTTTCTGCAAAAGAAATGCCAAGAACTCCTTGGGGACATGTCGTAGGATGATTTCTTACTAGGAAGGGGATCAGAGACATGACACATGATTAATCTAAATAAGAAATGATCCACTGTGCTAAAGGAAGTCAAGCCATGAAAGCAAGTATGGGTCTGACAGTGTTTTTGTCATACCTCTTTTGTGGTCCAATTATCTTTAATGAAAAACACATATGTCATTAATGCTTATTTTCCCGTCTGATTGATCTGAAACGATGATATTATCAGAAACAGGCTAATAAAAACATCTTCTTACTAGTGTACATTTGTGAAAGGTAATCTGCTTTGACAGATTTACCAATTCAGCGGAAGATCATAGAAATAATGAGATTTTCTTCATGTGCTTCTAAAACACTAAGATTTCATACCCACATGAGACTTCAGAAGAATAATATTTATTGTCATTTGAGAACAGCATTTATAATAAAGTTTAGATCCAAAAACTTTATTTATTTATTTATTTATTTTAGTGAAATCTAAAATACAAGATAAAAACATCCAGTCTGGGGGAAAAACAAAAAAACAAAAAACAAAAAACAAAAAAAAACAAAACAAAAAAAACAAAAAAAAAAAAACAAAAAAACCTTTTTGTTAATAACTCTTAATGGGTTGGCAAGAAAAATCTCTTCAAAGATACAGGATTACAGTTCATCTATCAAGTCTGGTTTCTAGTTTTAGGTTACAGTGCCTGTGATTTGTATTAACCAAATGGAGTTTGCATAAAATGTAAAACTTATCAACATGAAGAACCAATCATAGAAAAAAAAACATCATCCCACCAAGTAGGAAAACTGTCTCCATCATAACATATGATAGCCCTGTAGAGCCATCAAGGAGACTGCAATTTAACTCTACAACACTGCCTGCTCACAAGTGAGTTTGATATTGTAAACCGTATCTTGAGAGAGCATTATGTTTAGGCCACATCAAATCAGCCGGCTCAGCTACAGTGGAGACATAGCACCAAACCTACATCAATTGCTCAGTGCCTATAATAGTAACCTATGTGCCTCTTCTCTCCTAGATGAATGTGAATCAGTTTATCTTCCTATTTCTGTTTCTAGGACAGCTCTACAAGAGCTGTAGTACATAGGTTGCCAACAACCCTGTTCACTCCTAACCCATCTCCACCAGCTCTGGATACCTGTAGGAAATTACCCCACCCTTTCCTGTGAAGGGAAAGTTAAGCTATTCTCTATATGTCCTATAGAAACATTTTGACCGTAGCAAATGCAAGGTCATTTGACTTAACCCAGGAGACTTAAACTAAATTTGCATGATACAAGATGTGTAATGTTAGTCAGGTACCTATATTGCTGTCACCTATGGCATTCTGTGAGATTCAGGACTTATTCCTATGGAATGCAGAAGACTGGATTATGTCCAACATCTCTCAGCAGAGCAGTGAGAAAGGAGAAGAAAAGGATCTTTCTGATTCTTTCCACATATGAGTTCAGGTTGGATTTAGCACATTTTAACAGCAACAGAAAAAAAAAGATAGAAAAATGAAAAAAAAAAAAAGACACTTTGCTACATTTCCCAGTCTGCTTCCAGTTTCTCATGTGACCTCCAGCAATTTCAACCTCACTCTTTTTTTTTTGTTTTAATTTCACCTCAGTTTTCAAGCGTAAAAATAGCATTAAATCGTTTTTTTTCACAGGGCCATGGTGACACTTCTAAAACAGACAGAAAGCATTAATATACGTAGATAAAAAGTGGCAGAGACATGCAAATTACTGTTAGCAGAACTGTTTTCCTTCCTAGCTCCCTTTCCCTTCACTATTTCTGCCATTATTTTCTGTTTTCCTCCTCAGAATGAAACTATGCAGCACATGAAATCTTCCCTCACATCTCGTGACTTTGGAGTGTTTTATTTGTTTGTTTATTCACTTGGGCAGACTCTTTCTGATGGAAATCAAGTCCAAGATTTTCCTCCTTGACAAGGTAGCTCTGCAGTGCATTTTTTAGCGTCTTTGTTATGCAAGAAATGTGGGCTTGAAAAGAGCTGCCATTGGGCTGATTGAATTGTCTGGGATAGAGTTAAAATGTGCCCTGAGCTGATTAGGCCAGCCAGTGTCAATGACAGAGTAAGAGCAAAAGATTTAGCATGAGAGAAATTGCAAGGTTTATCTAGGTGGAGAAGTGGAGCGCTCAGCATTATTTGCTTTTAGGCAACAAATATTTTGCTGTAAGACTGCTGAGCACATCATACATTTACTGTTGTACTGGGCTGGGGCATGCACATGTATTTTTCATGCTGCACGCTCTGACTGACTTGCAGTGTTTGTAACAGCCTGAATTTTCTGGCTAGATTGAAACAAAGCCACCAGATTGAAAACTAGACAGCCCATCAAAAGAATAGCTCATGAAGCAATTCTGGAATAGGTTCTGTCCTCACAGAGGTCACCAGTCTCAAAGGACACAATCTCAGAGCATCCCTTGGGCAGGACATAGTAAGAAACCCTATGACAGTAAAGAAAACCATATTTATTCTACAATGCAATTGTAGTTCAGGCAAATGCCCCTGAGTCTGCAGAGTTTGCTCAAAACTTTAATGCTAAGCAGAAAGCAGACACAACAAGGAGCATTGTCACTGTCCAACTTTAGGATCCTACAGTCATTGTGGAAGGTTAGATTCCTCATCTATGTGCTCTGAACCATTCTCTGGAGGACAGTACTGTTGTCTCTGGAGTGATCATGGAACATCTTTTCGGACATTTTGCTGGGATGGACGTTTTTAATGGATTTGGTATCCACAAAATGGATGCCAATAACTTACTTCAGAAATACTTGCTTTTTTATACCTAATAGTTAAGGCAGCTACAGGCATGTCACCTCTGCACCATTGCAGAGACATTGTGGCAGGCTGCCTGTGAAGATCCAGCACCCAGCAAGAGGCACCAACAGGTCTGTGGGGCAGCGTTCTCAATCACAAAATGTTCAACATTGAGGCAGTGACAGAGACATCTTTAAGACTCCCAAGGTGCTGGTCTGTCTTCTCCCAGTCACCTCCTTTCCCAGATCCTGTTTAAGGCTTTTTTACTCATGGAGGCAAAAGCAAATTTCAGGTCTCAGGACTGCTGAAGAAGGTGGCTGAAAGTATCACTTACCAACCAAGGGGGAAGACTGCTGAGAGTGCTACTTGTGCAGCCTACTGCTGCAATATGATGCCAATTACCAGTAAATGACAGAAGGATGAGCACTTACTGTCACTGTTGGCAGCCACAGGAAATCTGTGTGTGGTCAGTGGCCAGAACCACTTTGTGATACTGTGGGTAAGCAAGAGGGCAGAGAGTTATAAAGACAAGGTGGCTGTGATGGAGAAAGCAGCATTTCCAGATGCAGGAATACTGTTAACTCAGACTCCTTCAGCCTATCTCCCATTTTAGCTTTAGAAACACCCCAGTGTACACATGGTGCAATTATTCCACTAGCATTGAAGTTGGAAGATGGGTTTTGGTCAATAATCATATACTCCTTTTCATTAGATAGTGATCTTCCCTGTGATGTACTATTTGTTGTTACTACAGAAATAATTTGAAAGGCACGACCATTCTCTTCCTTTAATCATACACCATTTCTGGTTCTCGTTTTTCTCAGGACTCAAATTTCACAACAGCTGAAAGGGCAGAAAAATGATTTTTCAGGGCAAACTTGGTAGAAACATGAGTCCTTTCTTAGCACCATTTTGTTATTGCAGAGATTGAAAACAATGGTGCTCTCAATCCTGCTTTTATCTTGTGACACACTCTAGGTTGTGTTTTTTGGTGCTGTATTGTCAGCTTAAAGTTTTACATTCTCTGATGTGGAACAGGCACCCTTTGGCTCCACCTAGATAAACATTTGTTACTTGTTTGCATGTAGTTTTGAGGACTGTTACCTCCTAGTCCAGCAAGACACTGTCTCCTTCTGCTTAGATGTGACACAATGAGCAGGGCTGAAATATTATTAAAACCAGTTCAAAAGTGTGCACAGATCTGACATATTTAGAAAATAATATGTAGACAGGCCATATAATCTCTAGTTACAACTTTTACAATTAACATTATGTGCACCTGTGACTTGCTTTTAATGTTATTGCATTGATACACAGCAAGGGGACAGCATACTTCACTTCTCAAGCTTTAAATGAAAAGACTGCAACTGACAGGCTGAGGATTGAATTTCATTAGTTATCGTGTAGATTTATAACATCCTGGATAGTTAACAGTCTAAATGGACAGGACAAACCAAGGATAGGAGAATAGCAATCACAGAGAGGTGAAATGTGCTGTTCAAAGTGATACATAAGGTGAGTGGTTGAGCCAGAAATAGAACTCAGGTGCTAATTTGCTTGAAGAAAGCCATGGGGTGACAAAGCCTATAACCTCTCTATCCCAGCTGCCTTTAGTTTGGCCCAACTTACTGTATTAACCTCCATTCACCCTAAATTCAGATTTCAAGGTCTTACATGCCCCAAAATTAATCTCCACTTATATATATATGTTATCCCCCATGTTGCAGCCCATATCACCATCACTGTGTGGTATAAATACACAGAAAGGGGATATGTCACAGAGTTGCAGGTCTGTGAAAACAACTAAACTTACAGACTAAATATTGATTGCTCCATTTCCATAAAAACCTACATGGGAGTATCATGAATATAGTAAGGAAGATACTTGGGTGAGGGTGTTGTATTAAGACTTTAGGACTGCTTCCCAGTGCCTGAGCTACCTTGTGAAAACTGCACAGCACTGCCAGGATGTTGCACACATATCCTAAATAACAACACTGAGATGTGCTGGAAATTAAGAGTGACAGAATAATTTAGTAGCAATGTGGGATGCGATTAACTGTAATGAGATGACACAGACCAAAATGAAATTCTGAATTGAATGATTTCCTAATAACAGCAAGGCTATTGGAATGCAGGGCAAACCCTCCATATGAAACAGTTCGCTCATTGCGATAACCTAAGTGGAAGTTGGAGCAGGACCAGAAGTTGCAAAAGGAAAGAGTTTGGTAGTGTGTACATGGCTGGTATGCACTGTGGAGGGTCTGAATGACTTAAACAACTGTTTTAACTAATAACCAGTACGTTTTAACCACTTACCAGTCTGTTACTTTAAAATGTGATGCCTTATTACTATCCAGCCACATAATTTGTAAAATATCCAGTCTAGGGAGACTCACAGGAAGCAAGTGAGAACAAAAAGACAAAAGCAGCAGCAAACAGGAACTGCTCAGATGGACAGAATCCAAGGATTGCTACCTAGATTTATTGTCAAAAATGGATCTACAATAATCATGGACATAAGGCAATAAATGGGGTAGTACTGCTTGCAGAAAGACAGCAAAATTCCTAGAACAGGGGCGAGGGGTGTCCAATGGCTCTTATGGCTGACTGTGAGTTTTCAAAGAGCTATACTGGTTTCGTTTATTCCAGAACTAAAAGCAAATAAAGGAAATTGAAACTCCAGCACGCAGATGTAAATTTGGAAACATTAGAGATTCTCCATTAATTGACAGGATGGGCTGTGGGATGTCTGACTTTTCATGACTCGAGAGACAGCTGAGAGAAAGATTTCACCCTGGAGAAATGCATCTTAGTAGTAAGGACTACAAAACTGCCTGGGGAAAGGCTCCAAACAATGCCAATCACTAGTTCAGACCAAATATGGTCAAGCAAAAGGTCAGAGACAAAGTAATAAGCAGAAGCAGCCTGACCAAGAGGACAGAAGCTGATGTCCAGTTTATGTCTAATGGAATGTGATGCAAAAGCAGAAGGAAAATGTCCGGTTGGAGGGCAGCCCTGAGGAGGGGATGGACCACAGCAGCATGGTCAAAGGAAGCAAAATATGTCACAGTTCAGAATGAAAAACTTGCTGGGGAAGTGGAGGATGATGTCAGCATATGATGGGGTGCTACTGTGCATGAGATGGGTGGAAAGTTTGACTCACGCTAGGTATTAAAAATGAGAGCAACATCATAGATGGAAGTGCACCAATACTTGTCATGAGAAATCTGACCAGTTGTTAATGACCAATTGAAAAGCTTTCTGAGAAAACAGACAAATCTGAAAAATCTAGTAAAATTAGTTAGTTTGTTTTTTTCTTCAGTTTGTTTGTTTGTTTGTTTGTTTTAACAATAATGGAGTAATGAAAGCTGATTCACAGTGTCTGCTGGGCAACAACTGAAATATGCATATTCAGCTTCTTTTGACATAATGAGGCTGATCTGATCCACTTTGAAGTCTTAATGACCATTAAAAGTTGCTGAATTGGATGGACAATGCTGGGCCAAAAAGTTTTTTTCTAGAAAACTAGGAAAGAGATAGAAGAATAAGTTTGGAAAGGTTGGAGAATCTAGGAGGAGGTTATTTTGTCTTAGCACAGAAGATTGAAAAATTAATTAAAAGTAAACAAAAAAACTCATCCGATCATCCGATCATTTTATGTATTTTTCTTAGACATAAAAAATATTTCGAGAGGCATCTGAAACTTCACCTGCTATATTTTGCATTTGTTAAAAAGAAAAAGGAAACTATTTCTGTTTTCAAGTAGAAAGTGCAGAAAGACAGAAAGAACAAAGAATGATGAAAGTATTTACTGATGAAACAGGCTCAGCTTAAACCTAAAAATGTCAGTACTCTGTGTTAATTAAATCGTTAAAAGTAATTTGTTTTTAAAGACAATATTAATTAGAGAGCCCTCACGAGAAAAGACACTGAGAGTCGTACCTCAAATCATAGAGGTTTTCATTTTACAGCTGATTCTCAGATCTCACTGACACAATGAAACTCAAGGCAAAATGTTCTCAAAAACAGCCTTACTCCACAGATATGATTAAAAACAAGGCCACAATATCTCAAAATGCATACACAAAATTGGAGGTGTGGGAGAATAGGAAAGATGGAGAAAGTGATTGCCACAAAATTTCATCATGCCCATCAACCTGGCTTTCTAGGACTTTACATGGACATAGGGTCAGGATTATTCAGCTACTACAGGCAACCTGCTGCTGTATGTTCCTGTCCACGTCAACTGCATTTACAGCTCTTTTTTTCTGTTTTTCTTTTTTTCCATTTTTTTTCTTTTATCTAACCCTGTGGAAGCAATTGTAACCTGCAGTTTTCTTAATCATAAGGTCCTTCCCACTAACTTACAGTAATACCTGCTGCCTCATATTTTTTTCCTACAGAAGACTTTTTTGGCTACAAGTGGTGGTGTCCTAGGCTTCTTGCATTAATAAACATTACCATGTGAGAGTGACCTTTACGTATTTGCTTGTACGTGACCCTTACTATGTCTGACATCTTGAGCTGAGTAGCTGGTGTAGGTGAGAGTTTTTACCATCACTGCCCTTCATGAATAGTTCACAAACCTCCTGGGTGTTTTTGTCTGTCTGCTATGGGAGGACACCCTTACTACAAAACTTCTTGGAAGTTTTTGGGTCGAGCAATCTTATTTGTCCGTAACATTTCATGTAAACACAATGCAAAATTTCTGATTTATTTCATTCCATATTGTTTTCCTTTCATTTTTATTTTTTTTGTTGAAGGGTTAAGTCTGATTTTGGAGAGGATTTAGTATTCTTTCTCCTTTTTCCCTTTAAATTTTTCAGGATATAGGAAAGAGTACCATATGGTACTATTGATGCTTACCATCACTGGAGTCTTTCCTACCACCTTCAATATATTTCTTATTCTTGCGCTGATACATTTATTTTCACTCTTGATAACTCCTGTACAACTGACATTCAGTCCATTGCAGCATGCTGTATTGGGTTTATATGGTAAAGGTTTGGTAGCAGGGGGGCCACAGGGGCTGCTTCTGTGAGAAGATTCCAGAAGCTGCCCCATGTCAGAGAAGAGCCAGCTCCAGCCGGTTCCAAAAGGGACCCGCCGCTGGCCAGACCTGAACCAATGAGCGATTTTGTTTGCGCCTCTGTGAGAGCATATTTAAGAAGGGGAAAAAACTGCTGCGCAACATCAGCTGGGAGTGAGAGGAGTGAGGAACAGCCCTGCAGACACCAGGGTCATTGCAGAAGGAGGGCAGGAGGTGCTCCAGGCGCCGCAGCAGAAGTTCCCCTGCGGCCCGTGGAGAGGCCCATGGTGGAGCAGGCTGTCCTTCTGCAGCCCATGGGGTCCCACATGGAGCAGATCTCCATGTGCAGCCCGTGGAGGAGCCCACGGTGGAGCAGGTGGATGTGGCCTGAAGGAGGCTGCAGCCCCTGGAGAGCCCTTGTAGGAGCAGACTCCGGGCCGGAGCTGCTGCCCATGGAGAGGAGCCCACGGTGGAGCAGGAGGTCTGGTGGGAGCTGCCGCCCGTGTGGGACCCGTGCAGGAGCAGTTTGCTCCTGCAGCCTGTGGAAAGCCCACGCAGGGTCAGCTCGGGAAGGACGGCATCCCGTGGGAGGGACCCCATGCTGGAGCAGGGGCAGAGTGACCATGAAGGAGCAGTAGAGATGACGTGTTATAGTTTGCTTTTAGTTCTCACTGCTGTAGTCTGTTAGCAATAGGCAGTAAATTACGTTAATCTCCCTGTGTTGGGTCTGGTTTGCCCATGATGGTAATTGATGAGTGATCTCCCTGTCCTTATCTCAACCCATGAACATTTTTTTCATCATATTTTATCCCCCTTTTCTTTTGAAGAGGGGGAGTGCGCGAGTGGCATGGTGGAGCTTAGTTGTCTATCAGTGTGAAGCCACCATGGCATGGTAACAATTCAACATATGTAGCTGGGATGAAATTGCTCTTGATCCTTCTTTTTGTCTCAGGAATGGCATTCATATAAATCATTTTTGAATTAGCAATGTAAGACACCTTAATGTAAAGAAAATTATATGTTCGTGTTCCTCCTGAAAACACATATTCCAAGCAATTTATACTTACGCATACTAGAGATAGTTTTAATTTTTAGTTTATCCAAATTTCAAAACCTTAAACTTCAATGTTTATTTCAGAACTGAGATGCCTAAATGAGATGGGTGTACTTAGAGGTTTTGAGAACCCGTCCATTCAACTTTGTTTCTCACTTATCCATCTGTAAAATGGACATAATATTACCCTATTACAGTATACTAACTGTATGCTATATGTAGCTGTAACTATTCTATATTTATGAGGTGCCCAGGTATAGCATTTATCAGGATTCAGTAAATAAATAACAATGAATCTCTTTCAGAGTCTTTAGATGGGGTTCAGTAAGCTTTAGCAGGGATTACATCTGTGAAAAGTATTTGTTTCCTGCGGAAGGAGTTTGAGGCCGTTTCCTTACAAAAGACCTAAACTTGTTTACTGCCTATAGCGTACAATTTGCTAATTGGGTGATGCATGTTACCTACTAATTGCTTTGTACAAAATACTTGCACTTCTCAGGATACTCGCTTTACAGTTCAAAAGGCCTTTGTCTGGAACACAGAACAAGTACAGGCAATTTTCAAAGGACCACGACCTTTTTTTTTTTTTCACTCTGAGATTTTTGGAGAAATTTGGGGAATTTACCTTAACAGAAAGTGTTGTTTAACCCGGTAGGCAGCTAAGCACCACACAACCATTCACTCACTCTCCCCCCACCCCCCCAGTGGGATGGGGGAGAGAATCGTGAAAAAGGAAAAAAAAAACTCGTGGGTTGAGATAAAGACAGTTTAATAGGATAGAAAATAAAGGGAAAATAATGATAATAATAATAATAATGATAATAGTAAAAGAATATACAAAGCAAGTGTACACAATGCAATGCACAATGCAATTGCTCACCACCCGCTGACCGATGCCCAGCCTGTTCCCAAGCAGTGACCCCCCCTTTGCCCCGGCCAGCCCCCCAGTTTTGTTGTTCAGCATAACATCATATGGTATGGAATATCCCTTTGGTCAGTTTGGGTCAGCTGTCCTGGTCCTGTCCCCTCCCAGCTTCTTGTGCACCCCCAGCCTC
>VXAL01007485.1:24727-54418 GCA_013399475.1 Chauna torquata | reverse complement strand
GTTCCAGAGCGTCGATGTCTTTCTTGTAGTGAGGGGCCCAAAACTGAACACAGTACTCCAGGTGCGGCCTAACCAAAGCTGAGTACAGGTGGATGATCACCTCCCTGCTCCTACTAGTAACACTGTTTCCAGTACAGGCCAGAATGTCATTGGCCTTCTTGGCCACCTGAGCACACTGCTGGCTCATGTTCAGCCTGGCATCGATCAACACTCCCAGGTCCCTTTCCTCATCACTGTCTTCTAGCCACTCAGCCCCAAGCCTATAGCGTTGCATGGGGTTATTGTGGCCAAAGTGCAGGACCCGGCACTTGGCCTTGTTAAACCTCATCCCGTTCGCCTCAGCCCAGCGGTCCAGCCTATCCAGATCCCTCTGAAGGGCCATCCAACCCTCAGGCAGATCGACACTACCTCCCAACTTGATTTCGTCTGCCTGCCTCCTCACTGGCAGGGCAATACGAGGAGCTGGAAAGTCCTTGGCTCTGTATAAACACTGCTCTGCAGCAACTGAAAACATCACCATTATCTTCATCAAAAAATCCAAAACACAGCATTGTGTGAACCTCTACGAAGAGAATTTAACTCTATCCCAGCTAAAACCATGACAGAAAGCCAGAAAAAAAATGAAAAGCCTGATCCTGCTCTAACATAAATCACAGGGCACCTGTCAAAGAGTAACATAGGTGTCCTAAGGTGAGCCAGAAACCTTCTGTGGAGCAGAAGGGCAAAAGCTCACTTGATCTTGATTTTCAGTACGAATACAGACCATGAATGTGGGGCCTCATGATCCTTCTGACTTTTTGAGAAATTAAAAAAAAAAAAAAAAAGACCTGAGCTGGAGATCATAGAATCATAAACTCATTTAGTTTGGAAAAGACCTTCAAGATCATCAAGCCCAGCCATCAACCTGACCTACCAAGTCCCATCACCAAACCACGTCCCTTAGTGCAACATCCTCAAGTCTCCTAAAAGCCCAGGGGGATGGGGACTCCCCCCCTAAACTGTGCAGCCTGTTCCAATGCTTGGTGGATCAGACAATTTTTGTTAAAAAAAAAAAAAAGACCTGAGCTGGAGATCATAGAATCATAAACTCATTTAGTTTGGAAAAGACCTTCAAGATCATCAAGTCCAGACATCAACCTGACCTACCAAGTCCCATCACCAAACCACGTCCCTTAGTGCAACATCCACAAGTCTCCTAAAAGCCCAGAGGGATGGGGACTCCACCACTAAACTGTGCAGCCTGTTCCAATGCTTGGTGGATCAGACAATTTTTGTTAAAAAAAAAAAAAAAAAAAATCTTAGAAATTATGCAATGTTGATTTTGGTGTGAAATCAGTTTTAATCAATACATTACAGAACCTTCATAAAGAAAGTCTATAATGATGTGACTGGCAGACCTTTAATGTGGCAAAGCAGATGGGTGTCACTGAAATAAATTTTTGCATAGGTGGAAAGTAAGCTGGTCATAATCAGCTTCTAGTAGCCCCCTTATTTTATATATTTATTTACTGCATTTTAATATTCCTCATGTTTCATAGCTCTAATTTCACACTTGCCTCCATCGGCTTTGTGCTCTGCCTGTAACTTGAAATTCCAGTAATCTGTTTTTCTACTTCCTTGGGTACCAATAAAATCTCCATCTGTGTTAAAAAATTAATACTGATGTGCAGATTGAGTATAAAAATGTACCTAGACCAGCTTCAAACAAGTCCTGGTGATTTCATTAAATCTTTTTAATAGCCACTGTCAGTGGGAACCCTGTGTTCTCAGAGAAAATGAGTTGCTGTATTTCTTCCAAATCATTATTTGATTTTTAAAGCAAAACAGCCCCAAGCTAAAATAATAGACAATTAGTTTGCCCACAGTCAAATTAATTAAGATATGTCAGCTAAAATCCTTTATGGGACATGCAGTAGATGTAACATGTTTTACTTTAAAACAAGAAATTCCACTTTGTAGGTTAGTTTTACTGATAGTCCTATTACGAGAGGCTTGTACATTAACTGATTCAGTTATTGCTTTAACAGTTTTATCTCAGAATGGGAAAAGGATTATACTGGTCCAAGGACTTTTATGGGTCATTTTTTTAGATTATTTGGAATACTAACTGAACTGTGATTACACCAACGAAACATGACAAACACGGTAGCTGGGATAGCGTAAAATGTAGTCTGGAAAACTCTCATGATTTATCTAGGGTGCTTTCCCCAATCTCTTCATCAGATCAGTGTCGTCGGATTAGACGGCCGAGTCATGACATACACCAATATGGTTAAATCATGCTCATTTTATTACCTGAATAGTGACATTCTTATACTTCTCGTAGCATGCGGAAGCAGCGCTGTAATTGGTGGCACAGCCGGTGCATGCGGCCAGCACGCACTAATTCTACTACGCTGATTTGGTCTGTATTACCCAGCATGCGTGATGCAAAGCATTCTGATATTGGTACTTAGTTTCTTCTTCTGCTTTCTTCCCATACTGGAGGAGCTGATTTTGCAAATTGCAACAGCACCTTAATCCCTGTGTTTTACCCACCAAGGTCAGTTCAGTAACATTCCCGCTGAACCTCTCCACATTCCTCCCTGTAGCTTGGGTAGCTCATTTTCAGCACATCATGGCCTCCCTGCTGTTTCAAAAAATCCTCAACAGATAAATTCAGATTGCTTCCTCTCCATTTCAGCCTGGGAAATATATGTAATAGATTCCAGTAGAGAACTGAATAAGTATTATGTCAGACTGCAGGTCAGGTAGCAAACTCACAGTTTCCTCAGAAGTCTTCAGGATAACTCAAAAGTTTTTTTTTTTTTCTTACTACAAATGGGGAAACTCTCTCTCAGCTAGGACTGTACACATAAGTTATCATGAAACGAAGTGGGATGTGGACTATAAGTACATCAGCTGCTGTGTGAGCAGCAACTCTCTGAAATCACACTTTTATCCGGGAACAAGGTTATGTGGCTTGCCCCTCAGAGAAAGAGTAAGGTTGCTCAGGGTCTTTAACATGAAGTAAATTACCTGGCTTTGTTCATGGCAACTTGTTTGGATTGCTACATGTCAGGTTACCAAGTAGGAACAGTAAATATATTTTTTCTATTTCTCTCTACTAATTTTATTTCAGGCCTTTAGTTCAATAAAGCCACTTTGGTAAATATATATCTCCTTTTTAACTGAATGGACATCACAGGCTTAATGCCAAGTCTATGTTTAGACCTTGCTAAGCATTGTGCTGAATGGGCTAACAAAAGTAAAAAATCTCACTTAATTTTTTTTGTGTACTGGTTAAGCATCCAGTTTAAACCAGTCACCAAGGATCCTTGCATCATCAGTAGGCAAGAGAGACTGCAAAATAGGTCGCAACAAAAGTCCATCTCCTTTAATATCTCATCTTTACCAGTGCTTGTAGCAGAGTGATATGAATAGAGGAAACTTGTAGTAATATTTCCCCAGAATATTCTCCCAGTTTCCAACCCTTTCTATCTCAGTGGCTGATATCTTTATGTTTGCATCCTCCATGGGTATTTCTTCTGGGAATATGTCCAGTATGTCATTAAACCCAAATCAACTTTTACCATCCCAAATATCACACAGCGCAGAATTTCTATGCATAATTACTTCCTGGGTGAAGAATCAAAATTTCCATGATGTAGAGGTCAAAGACCTGTTGAAACACCTCTTTTCCTGGCCTGATCTGCTTAGCTGTTCCATCAGTGGAAGCCATTCCACAACTCCATCCAACATCCACATTGTCCTTCTCTGAAACTTCCCCAGTTCTCTCATATCTGTTCTGAGACAGGAAACAAAACCACAAAGACAGAGATGAACAGTGGATTCATACAGTGCGGAACTGAACCATCTGTCTGTCAAGACATTATCTCAGTCGTGTTTCCGAAGCATGTGATAAAATTAGGCTCTGATCTACCTTCTGACTACACGTGTTATTGTAATATAAGCAATAATGAAATTCAACAGAGTTCTGATGATATAGACTGTGCTGTTACTGAATTTAGATTTGTAAACATCCATGAAAATGTTAGATAGACTTAATATGAAAGGCACATCCATTTTAATTAACATATATTGCAAGTGGTTGGGGCATGTTTATGAACACTACCTTTATCAGTTTCAAAGGATTATTTTAAAGGAATTTCTGCTACTAAAGGGAATATTTTTATTTGCTATTCCTAGATGTACAAGTGGCAGATGACTCTGGCTCAGGACTGCAAACAAATTTTGCAGTCACCTCTCCAACACAGGACCTGGTTATTCCTGAGTGTCCTCTACAGCGCTACAACACAAACCACAACTTTCTATACATCATGGATAACGTATTGTATCCAAGGGTAAGCCTGAAGGTTTTGTAGCTTGCAAAAGCACAAGAAATTTGCATTGAGTATGTGCATGAGTGCACCTGGTTTCTCTCAGACCCATCTCCGCAAGAATTCTTTGTGAAATGAGTTGATATTAAGAAGCATAGAGCTGATACAAAAAAACCACCAGTTCATTCATGAGAGTGCAAAAATTCTCTGAAGTTAAAGCAAAATGCTTAATGTGTTCGGGAATACTAGCATTACCAAGCTATGAAAATCTGAAGCATACATATACATATAAATATGGCAGCTATAATAAAACTGTAAGTGGCAGATTGGAAAGGAGAAAGATGGAAGCATTGAAATCTTTATATTTTTCTGGCCAAGAACATTTGTATCATTTTTAAAGGTTGCTCAAGAAGAAGTTTTAAACTGTATTTGCTGTATTTTAGCCAGGAAAAATATGTCACTTTAAAAACAGTGAAGAGTACATTACTGAAACAGCAAAAAAAACTCATTTAAGCATGATCTAAAATCATATAAAACTTGAAAAGTGTGCCTCTTTCAGATTTGACAGTCACAGCTAGGGGTAGTCTCCAACAGTATATTAGAAACACATTTATACACACATATCGTGGCATAGCTGACATCTTTCCTTTTACTTAGCATGGTTACTGAAGTAATTTACTAAGCACAGAGTGTTGTTCTTCAGCAATGACAGGGTTATTGTAGAGCTGAAGGGGTTAATTCCACTGGAACAAATGCTTGGAGTGGATATTTATTGTGCACTAACCAGTGCTTTATTGTCTAGAGATGCTGGAGAAAACTTATCACCTAGGCAGCCAAGGGAGCTCTTGCTTTGCCTTGGAAAAAAAAAAAAAAAAAAAGGCTCATATTTTATAACAAATATCATAATGAGTCTTCCACATTTTATCACTGCCTTATACACCAGGGAGCATTCTGCTCCAAGCTATCATATCTGTATCCCATGCTGGCTGTCCTTATTCAGCAGGCAGAATTCATCTACAAGAGCTTGTTCCTTCCACACTGAGCTTTTCAAGTCTTTCTTCAGAAGTTTGATGTCAACCATTGAGATGTCTTTCTACACGATAATGGGAGATTATTGAGCAAGAAGGGAGGGCTAAATTGTTCCTCTGAGTTGGAGCACATGCTGAAGGGTTCCTGTCCAAACAACATCACACATTCACAAAGAAAAACATCATGGATTTCAAAGAACTGATGTGAAACACCAATTTTTAAACACACTTTTGGTAAACTGAATTATGCTAGTTCTACAGTCACAGAAGAACAAGTCCAAATTTTATGAAGTTCATGAGTTATTGTGAAGTTAAGCACCTTGGACTGTGTCCAAAGAAGGACAATGAAGCTGGTGAAGGGTCTGGAGAACAAATCCTAAGAGGAGCAGTTGAAGGAGCTGCAGTTATCTAGCCTAGAGAAAAGGATGCTCAGGGGAGACCTTATTGCTCTCTACAACTACCTTAAAGAAGGCTGTAGTGAGGTGGAGGTCAGTCTCTTCTCCCAGGCAATAAGTGACAGAACAAGAGGATATGGCCTCAAGTTACACCAGAGGAGGTTTAGGTTGGATATTAGGAAAAATTTCTTCACTGAAAGGGTTGTGAAGCAGTGGAACAGGTTGCCCAGGGAAGTGGCTGAGTCGCCATCCCCGGAGGTATTCAAAAGACGTGTAGATGTAGAGCTTAGGGACATGGTTTAAAGGTAGACTTGGCAGTGCTAGGTTAAAGGTTGGACTAGATGATCTTAGAGGTCTTTTCCAAACTAAATGGTTCTATGATTCTATGATTCTGTGACCTCCTACTAAGCAGAAGAAAATCACATTCTTTCTTCCATTATGACACCTCTGTTTTTCCCAAGAGGATCATTTGAAATCTTCTGAGGTTCCCTAAGAATTCAAATGTGCAGTCTTATTTTATCTATCCAGTGGATTTAGTTTAGTTTCAGAAGTTAACAATAGTCCTTTTCCAGTTAAAATGAGTGAAAATGAGTGTTGATACTTGAGTATCAGTAATGGATGACTGAAAAAAAAGCATGTTCAAAATTAGGAATAAGTGGTTTGCAAGAAAGTTTGGAAAAACTGGCTGGAACTGTCTTCCTTAAAAGTGTTGTGGTTTACTCACTCCACAGGTGGGATGGGGAGGGAATCGGAAAGGTAAAATCAGAAAACTTGTGGGTTGAGATAAAGACAGCTTACTAGGTAAAGCAAAAGCTGCACACACAAGCAGAGCAAAACAGGGAATTCATTCTCTGCTGCCCATCAGCTGGAAATTCAGCCACTTCCAGGAAAGCGGGGCTTATCACACATGACAGTTACTTAGGAAGACAAATGCCATCACTCTGAATGTTGTCATCCCCCCCCCTCCTCCCCCCTTCTTCTTTACCCCCATATTTTATTGCTGAGTAAGACACCATATAGTGTGGAATAACCCTTTGGTCCATTTGGGTCACCTGTCCTGGCTGTGACCCCTCCCAGCTTCTTGTGCACCCCCAGCCTCCTTGCTGGCAGGGCAGAACAAGAAGCAGAAAAGGCCTTGGCTTAGTGCAAGCTCTGCTCAGCAACAACGAAAACATTGGTGTGTTATTGATACTCTTTTCATCATAAATCCAAAACACAACATCATAGAAGCTGCTATGAAGAAAATTAACTCTATCTCATCCAAGACCAGGACAAAGAGTGAGATGAGTAAAGATGAATCTAGACAAAGAATTCCTTCCCCATATACATAAACTGAAAAATGCAGTGTGTGTTTGGTTCTTGATATTTATTTGAGTTGCCTAATAACTGCAAGAACTCGTTAAGGAACAAGCTTTCATGAATTTTCTGCTAATCCAAAATATCACTTTTCATATGGATTTGAATTAAAAAAAAAAAAAAAAAAAAAGGAAAGAAAAAACATGCAACTACTCCAACTTATGTTCAAAATGCAGGAACCCATTGAAATGAAATATGACTCTAAGAGAAAAAAAATAAAATCTATATAGGAGGGTTATATAACTAAGCTTAATGAAAACTGAGATATAAATTTGTATTCTTTCAGTCATTACTTGTATAGTTTGTACTCCACCAAAAAAAAAAAAAAAAAAAGGTAAATTCTACCATTTACAGTCACTGAAGCCTCCTTCCCAGACAGGTGCTACAGTAGAGAGCTAATTCAGCATACAATGAATCTCACATACTGACAGAGTTCAGGTAGAGCTCAAGTGTCCCTGAACAGAAATCTGGGAGCATTCACTGCAATAATGAATGCAATATTAAAGGAAACATGTCCATGCACTATTTGGCAGTTCCTACTTTTGATTATCTTATCACATTATAACCTCATTCTTTTATTAGCACCAGGAAAGTAGGAAATTCAAAACTCTGTTGAAAGATGCTCTATTCTGACTGCTCCATAGAGAATGGACATTGTTAGATGTCTTACATGAACTTGCTTTTACTAAAAGCAAATTGAAATTAAAAGCAAATTTTATTGCTTTGTTAGAAGCAATTCTCTTCTCACAATAGCTGTCATATCCCCTACCAATTCAGCGCTGCACCCTCTTTCAGGTATGTGACTTAGTACGACTTAGTGAACTCAGTCAATCAGGAAATTAACATTGTTTCATATAAAAGAGGTGAAAATTTATTACAGCTTTTCCGTTCAGCAACACAGATTGTTAAATCTGCTTGGCACAGCCAGAATGCAAATCACATGCTGCAACTCACCAAGATTAGTCCAAGCAGACATCTGGTAGATCTTTCTTAGTGCATCTAGACATTTTCTTATTTATTTATTAAAAAAAAAAAAAAAAATCTTTAAACATCTTTGAGGAAAACCTTTTGTGATATTTTGTGACATTTTTTAATGCACATCAGATGTGCATTTTTGTTCACAACCTGGGAGAACAATTGTATTATGAAGAAATTTACTTCCTTACCTAGAATTCCAGTGAAAACAGACAACAATAGCCTTTAATTCTTATGTATGTGATTGGGAAGATATCCATATGCAATGAAAGTTCATGAAGATAACTTACTTCCTCTAATTCTAAAGAAAGGGTGAACCAGGAATCAGGAAGGCTGTCCACTGCAGGTGAAACCATAATTTTAAGGGGCCATATTATACTGTTTATGGTAAAAAGCAAGAAAGAAGCTATATTTAACAGTGTTTGTACCTTACCAAATCTAAGAAAACGTACTTATCATCTGTGTCCATATATATATTATGTGAATAATATACACATATTGCAATATTTTATTTTAGGTTATGTAGCTATATATATATGCAAAGGTTCAAATTCACAGATAATTTTCTCTGAGAAGTCCCACCATGCAAGAAATTGTGCAAACTTCTAACAGGAGATTGACAAGGCCACAGGGAGCTTAGTTTTTAATCAGACAAGATAGACTGTTAGAGAAAAGGAGACACGGTGACTTCCCTGTTACCTTTCACTATAGCAGGAATGGGTCTAAGAATAACACATGGGTCATCTGGAAGGAGATATTTCAACTGCTATTATTCAATAGCTTTAAATACATCCATCCTAGTATTCAGCATCTTTTCTTTCTCCATTTTACTTTTGCTGTGGCATTTGTTGTTTAATACAGTGGAGAAGATTAAGAACTTTGCTAGTGTTACCAGGCTTTTTGTCTGGATTGGTTTAGTTTATTTAAATGATGCTTAAACTACAAGAAAGAAACCATTTAGCCTGAAAACAAGAATCTTAGATAATATTTGTACAGAAGATTTGAGGTGACAGAAAGCTTTGCTATCTAATATTTCTCTATCTATTTTTAGTAGAACATATAAAGGCATTATTGCAACCCAGATGAAAAATCTTGGCGTCACTATGAACCCTCAGTAATGGGCAGAGTATTACTGCTTTGTTGAAGCTCTCAGATAGAGTCAAAATTTGATCTGAAAATTAAAAGTCAAAATCAGTCTTTTTTCTTTTTCTTTTTTCTTTTTTTTTCTCTCTCTCTCTAAGCAACGGAGTAGAGGTAAGCCATACTAGCTAGATATCTCAACACTTTTTACTTTCCATTCAGCCATGTCTTCAGTCACCATAGGACATATGACCAAACTTGAAATTCAAAGCAGCACTGAAGCAAGAATTTTCCATATTTAAAGAACGGATAACTGTGTCTATAGATAAGTGTGTCAATTTAGAAGCTGTTGCGTAAATACGAAATTATCTAACTGGCACGAAGGCTTCATTTACGTATTTGCTTAAAACTTCCTTAGACCTTTGCTTTCACTAGGAAGCACAAAATCTATTACAGATAGTCTTCAGCTGATCATCAGTATCTCTTCAATTTCTTATTTCCGTATTTATCTTTTATGGAATCTATCCTGAAATCATAATTTTTTTCTTGTTTTTAACTTGAAAAAGCAAGTAATTCTGCCTGCCTTCCATAATTGGATTATTTTAGCCATCCCATCTGAGACATTTTATTTTCCAGAGAGTAAAGTGTTTAATTTACCCGTAGCACAATTTAATTTCTTATAAATCCTAGAGGATCTAGTGCTTTTATGAATCTTATCTAAAGAAGATACATCAATCAGTATGGCATCACTAACTAGACTATGATATTTTTAAAAAATTATTAGTGGTCAGGGAAATCAAATGCTCTCTAACTATCTTTCTGAAGGCATCCCATCTTCTATTAGGAATATCATTAGGTTTATTAAATGGCTTCTCCAAACTTTTGACGTGAAGAATGTCCTTCATTAAGAAAGGGTTAGAGTGTCCTTTGTCAGGGGAAGCACAGTCTTGCAGAAGAAATGATAAAAATTGCATGTGATCTGACCATGTTTAATGATCAAACCTTTCCTTGGTTTAAAGAAATGTCTTTTTTATAACCATAACTAGTAAGTATAATACTCAGTTCATAGGTAAACATTAGGAGATTAATTTATTAGTGTTGCAAAGGAGTTACAGTAGCATAAGAACAACATATAGAAATGGTGTTTCTACTACCAGAAAGTATACAGCATGGTAAACAAAATTTTGTCTTTAAGAAAACTTACATTAAATTTCAGTAAAGCTAGGTTTTGACTAGTTGTGTTTCATACTGAAGAGAGAAGTACAGCTTCTAATAAGGCTTACAAGATGTAGCTTTTCCAAAGTCCGGAAAAAAATCTGTTTCTGAATTATTATGCAGTAAATTCCATGTTTGTCTAATGACATAACAAGTACAATCATTTTGGAGAGTTCCTGGTTAGCATGTCAAAATACTTTACAAGCTCTCACCCAATATGGTTTGCTCTGCATCATACAGGAAGGTCCTTCTCAGGCAGCAGGGAATTGAGCTCCATTTCCAAATTCACGACAGACATTTGTACTACTGAACTAGCAACCTGTCCCTCAAGACAAGGCTTCTTTGGAAAGATTTATCTAGTAACTTTAGCAACAGGTGACGCAGATCTCTATATTTGAGATAGTCACTCTGTGCTCCTCCAGGAGAGGAAGAGAATCAAAATGCTTTAAAAACATGATTCACTTGAACCATTTTACACATTTTTGTTTGGGTAAATGAAAACACATTCCAGAAGTGCTCATTTTTTCTCCATTGACTGTAAAGTAGCTCTACCAGTTTCAGTTCTTGCAAGCTGAATAAACATCTAACAACAGAAGCCTACATTTTCCCATGGGATTTACAGGAAGAGCATCGTCTTTTTTCATTCTCATACAGTGTTTGTTTGGTAGCAGAGCAGGTTTGCAATACCATTTCCATAAATTCATATCTCACATTCTCACTGGTAGACTTGTAATTTGCAGAAATGTGTTAGGAAATTCTCAGCAGACAAATCAAGGCAAAGACTTTACGGACATCCCTGTTCCAACTCCAAAAACAGTGTTGCTACATCAGAAACTCATATCACAGATTTTACATTTCCAATAACGTCACAGGAAGTGCAAAGGAACAGCAGGAAGCCAAATCGAAAATCACTGTGTATCTTAATGTGTTTATCTAATTATCCTGGATGTTTAAGTCATTTTCCGTGTAAATATGGATATTAAATAGATACAGCAGATGAAATGCAGGAATTAGCAGTAGATCTAAATCTCAATTGGTTGTGTCTGCCAAAAATAAGGAATCTTTTTCAAGATGTCATGAAAGTAGAATGAGGTCAGTATTATATAGGCCCTGGGTTTTCTCACAGATACAAAGTAGTCACAAAAAAAGATGCTATTTCCCTGAATTTAATGGTCTTTCTATTTAGCCCGTAACATCCCCTGTCAAACCATATCTTTTAAATGAATTAATAGTCACTGACTTTGATTTCTGCATGCTGATGTTTTTGTTTTAATTTTGCTTCTCTCTGAAAAGCAAAATTTGCTATTCTTCCAGCAGTTAACAAGAAACAGCTTTGAAACAATTGCACAACAAAGCCAGGCTACTGAAAAGAAGCATCTTAAATGCAAAAGTTTTGCAAAGAAGGATCTCTGATAATGGAAACAAGCACTGCAAGTGATTAAAAGCTGAAAGCATCTGGGAAAAAGCAAATTAACTGAGCTTCTGGAGTGAACAGACGTGATATTTAGAGTTTAGAAATATGATTTCCCTCTTCTCATTCCCTAATGAAACACTGAGGCACGACACTATAGCCTGATTTTTTTTCCACATCTTTTGTTCTGGGGTACAGTTGCTTCGTTGTGGGTTTATATTGAAGATAACTAAAGCCTTACCAAGAAATAAATAAATAAATAAATAAAGACTATTCTGAATATCCTTGACATGAACAGGAATAAACCTCAAGAAAAAATCTTTGAAAAAATCATTGAAAACATTTTCACTAGCTGCTTAGCTATAATCTTGTCATCAAACTATTTCATCAACACAAGTGTTTTAGCCAACTCATCTTTTGTAAGCCTGATGCTGACACTGAGGACATATTTGAAGCCAAGGAGAAAAAGGGATGGAACTCCTCAGCCCAGAGGTAGAGATTGTTTACATTACTGCCTTCAATTAAGCCTGAGCAATTCACTATGCAGTACAAGCTCAGGGCAAAAGGTCATGCTAACCCTCAGATCTTACTAGCCTATATTTGCAAAAAGAGAAAAGTGAACATTCATGGGGTTAGAAGTTCTAAAAACTAAGGTAGATCAAGCTTATATGTCCAGTACAGTATACTTTGAAATAAGTTTATATTTTATTATTCTCAACCTACTCATATATACCATAGCAGCTCTGCTGAAAGGGATCTAGAAGTCTTGGAAAACAGGAAGCTAAACCAAGGTCAGCCATGTGCCCTGGCAATGATGAGGGCCACCATCATCCTGTGCTGTAACAGCAGAAACAGGGCCAGGAGTCCGAGTAAATGATCCCCATTTGCTCAGCTTTTGTTAGACCGCAGCTAGATATTGCATTGAGCTTTGGGCCTCCAGTACAGAAATGAGGGTGGCAAACAACAAGATAACTGTTGGGAACTGCAGTACTTGCAACTGTGATGAGGGAGGCCTGGGCTCACTGAGCCAGGAGGCACCTAACAGTAGCCCCCCAATGCCTATGGGGAAGTTATTAAGGAGACAGATCCAAGCTCTTCACCATCGTGTACGCTGGAAGGGTGGGAGGACGAGAGACGATAGGCATAAGTTGAAACAAGAGAGGCTCAGGCTGGATATAAGGAAAATCTCTTCACTCTGAAGATAGTGAGGCTCTGGAAAAGTTGCCCAGAAAGGTCATGCGACCTCTGTCATCGGAGATTTTCAAGACCAGGCTACATAAAACACTGAGCTACCTGATCTCATCTCATCTCTGACCCTGCCTGGAAAAGGAGGTTGGGCTAGAAGCCTCTCAAGACCTCTTCCAACACGAGCTTTCCTGTGATCCTAAGCCCCTAGAAGGAAAAACAAGATTTAAGTTCTGAATTTGAGGTGTCAGCAAAGAGAATTTCTCCCTCAATTTGTACTTTACTATGTTTTTAGAAGTACTTCTTAGTTTACACTCATTCTGAGCAGCAACATTACATCAAAGAAATTCTTTTGTCACATCCCATCCTTAGCAGAAACAGTCTTCAAGATCTGAAATGTAGTTAGTCATCAATACCAAGAATAAGAATGAAAATACTTAAAGTTATAGAATAACCCTTATAGCAGGGATAATTTTTATACCAGTGCTTTTGCACTTGCTTGTAAACATTGCAAGTTATGATCCGTGATTTCCTCTGTGGTCCTGAGCACTGTATGCAATGTCTGTCTTCTAGGGTAAGATCAGCTTACCAAATGTAAATGTCTATTAGTAAGATAATAAGCCTGGCTGTTTTTATGATCATTGAAGAGAAACTGGAACCATTAGCTTACAAGTCTTCACATCCCATGTCTGAAATAAATCAACACATTCACACTCCAAAATCACCTATTTTTTCTCTAATGACTATAAAAGGAATTTATTTGACATTGGGTGAAATAAGCCTTCTCTGTAGTCCCTCGTCCAGTGGCTGACACTTAAACCTCCATCTCCATGTGTCCACATGAAATAGGTAATGCTTTACCCAGAAAAAGTTAGAAATGGGTCTTAACGACAAGACAGGATAGTCAATGTACAGGGGCACAGGAATGGCCAGATACAGGCACTGACCAGCCCTGTTTACACACAACCAACTCTTTTTTTTCCAAGTTACCCTCAGTTTTAGCATTGTTGTTCCTCCCCATACTGTCTTGGGCCCTCTCTTTTGCAACCTTTGGTTCATCCCCCAGTACCACATAGCAAGTTGAGTAATCCTGAAATGCTCTTCCCAGCACCCCACAATATATCTCACATTCATAGGCCATCCCTACCCAGTCTGTAAGGTGCTCTCCCACTGACCCAGAGAGCTGGACGTCACATCTGGCCTGTGGGGCTGAGGCTCCCCAGGTACAGCCCTGGCAGGGGCCATGTCTCTGATGGGGTTATTGAAGCTCCTTCACCTGCCCTTGTGCCTCTGTGCTCCTTCAGGTGTGTGGAGATGGGCCTTTTACCTAGTAACCTGACAATACGTTTTTGCAAGGGAGAGCTAGAAGTACACAATTTGTCATCCAAACTTTTGCAGACTTTTCCCAAATAACACACAAAATCTAGGGGATGAATCCCAAGTTAATACAAATCAGAGAAGCTCTGATCTGGCCTTTAATGATTTCAGCATATCATCACTTTAAATGTGCCTTTTTCTTCAGCTTTGCCACACCATGAAACTTTCATTTTATATTCCATTTTTCAGGCATTAGACATGGCTACATGGGAATATTGTCAATATATATAAAACTATATGAGATTAACTTCTTTTCAACTCACTTGTTAAAAACTTTCTGGAATACTGCAAGGCAAAACAGCTACATGAATATCAGGTTAGATATGTTATGTCGGCTTTTGACATCCATAAAGTCTTTGCAGGTTTTTAAATATTTTTCCCCAGTATTTCACAATAAAGAATGCTCTTTGTTTCAGATTCCCATGAGGNCCTGTGGGGCTGAGGCTCCCCAGGTACAGCCCTGGCAGGGGCCATGTCTCTGATGGGGTTATTGAAGCTCCTTCACCTGCCCTTGTGCCTCTGTGCTCCTTCAGGTGTGTGGAGATGGGCCTTTTACCTAGTAACCTGACAATACGTTTTTGCAAGGGAGAGCTAGAAGTACACAATTTGTCATCCAAACTTTTGCAGACTTTTCCCAAATAACACACAAAATCTAGGGGATGAATCCCAAGTTAATACAAATCAGAGAAGCTCTGATCTGGCCTTTAATGATTTCAGCATATCATCACTTTAAATGTGCCTTTTTCTTCAGCTTTGCCACACCATGAAACTTTCATTTTATATTCCATTTTTCAGGCATTAGACATGGCTACATGGGAATATTGTCAATATATATAAAACTATATGAGATTAACTTCTTTTCAACTCACTTGTTAAAAACTTTCTGGAATACTGCAAGGCAAAACAGCTACATGAATATCAGGTTAGATATGTTATGTCGGCTTTTGACATCCATAAAGTCTTTGCAGGTTTTTAAATATTTTTCCCCAGTATTTCACAATAAAGAATGCTCTTTGTTTCAGATTCCCATGAGGTCACGAAAAAAAAAAAAAAAAAAAAAAAAAGAGAGGAAGAGAAAAAGACTTGCTTTTTATGAAAAGACAATAAAATATGTCTGGGAAGCTTTAAACTTTACTATTTTTTGGCAGGTTTTCTCTTCTTTTCTTTTTTTCTTTCCATTTACAAACAGTTCAATACATCACTTCTGAAGATGACTTTTTTTTTCCCCACCAAAGAAAACCAGAAAACTCTAAACATCTAGATCGTAAATTTATTTTTCTCCTCATCTTGAACTCCACTTGAAGCTTTGTGGTCTGACAGTTGCATCTACCTCATTACCAATGATTTTGTGGTATCACTTTACAGCTGACTTTGTTCTGACACATAAGATCAGAAAAGTCTGAGCCTAAATGCCTAAGTCATAAATTTTAACTGTCCTTCATTTTGAATGCTTCATGAAGACTGTTCTCCATTTGGTGATTTGTAGATGTTGTGTTTTTTTTCTCCACTGTTATTACATTGCCCTCTAGAAATGCTGACAAAGATTGGTTGCATGAGTTCACCCTGTGTCAGCCTTTCATGCTTTTCCAAGTTGAAATGTTTCTATTGTCATTACCAAGAAAGATTCAACATATGTAGATGCATATTCTACACACTATTATGCTTCCAGCAGGCAAATCATTTCTTTTGTCAAGCTGTCAGATTTCTCAAGGCTACTAGGAAGTACCACTCTTTGTGTGTAAGACTCAACTCACATGTGTGCAACAGAGGCTGTAGGAAATGCAGTTACTTGGGTGTCAGTAGGCAGCTGTTGACCTCTGGACTGTGCGCAGGGCAGGAAGAAGGGCTTCCCAAACCATAGAGTGTTCATGGTTGCTGAAGATCAATGTCACATTTTATAAAATAGGGGTGTTAATGAGTATGCTGCNTCTGTGAGAAGAGCCCAGAAGCATCACAATTCCCCATTTTTCCAGTCTGTTACTGTAATGCTACATGTGAAATAAATATGCAAAAAAAAACACCCTTATAAAACAGACTTTCAAAGTTTCTAATCACACCAATGACATCTTCTCAGATTTGTCTAAGGTCATGCTCTAAAGTGCATGGTAAGATGTATACGGAGGGTAAGAGCATATGTAAAAAGACAATTTGAGCTTCCCCCTCTGCCCAAACCAAGCCAACTGTATAAGCACAACATGGGGCTACCACGGTGAACCTATGCATGGTGGGGGATCTAGGGCAAAAGGATGGCGCTTCTGACTGAGTAGTCTCATAGCGGGAACCTTCTGTGCTATGAATCAATGCCTGCTATCGTTAGACTTCTGGGAGGAAATCACGGTTAGTCCAACCTTTAAACATCTTATGGTTTGGAACCCACGACTCTTCATGATAAGTGTTCATGATGATGAATCATAACTCAAATGGGTGGTTAGGTACAAAATCCTCCCTTTTCTTTTGTCTCCCCTATAACAGAAACATGATGTGAAATAATGGCCAGGCTTGCCAGAACCTGTACTCTGAAATTTCTCTTCTTTTGCTTAAGAGTATTAAGAACTGCAGAGGTTTTGCTGACCTCTATGGATCTTACTTTACTTACTGGCATATGTCACTTATGGTGGAAAGTGCAGTCTATGGTATTCTTGATTTAGTTGTGATTAATTTATATCAGGGCAGTTTAATTATGTTTTATATAATGGAAATACATGAAAAAATAAATGCAACAATCAGAGGGATGAGAGAACCAGAGACAGGTATGGGAATGATGTGGATAACTGGGATAATCTGAGAGAGGGGTGATTACAGAATGAAAAGAGTCATTGGAAAAATAGAAGCAAGAATAGTAAAGGTCAACAGTATGAACAAGGATTAAGGGACATGGGAGAAAATAAGACGAGGAGCAAGGAGATGAACAGGAATCCTTAACTTTGTAATAAATAAATAAATAAAATGAATAAAAAGGAGAAACATAAGAAGAGGCAAGCAAAGAGAAATGAATACTGAAGCCATAGCTCAGATATAGCAACACATCCTCTTTTGTGAAATATTTTTTGAAAAGTGAGGAAATGGAAGTTGTGGACAGCAGAAATGGTTTCCCAGCTGACTGGTAGGAGTAGTGTTAATATGAATATTTTAATTATTTGTGATGTGGTAGCAGGCAAGAGCATCACAGAGAATCAGTGACTATCTGATACTATGAATAATGTAGACAAAGTAACAAAACAGGCTCTACTGTCATCGATAGCTCCAGGCTGGTCCGGATACTGCAGATACCAAGACAACATAACAACTAAAGCTAGTAAAATTGAGCAGCAAAACAGCAGTCACAGCTATTTATGGCTCCAGTGACTCAGAAGGAAATTCTATTCACTCTGGGAAAACTTTCACAAGGTCAGATATTGTTTCCTTACCCCTATTACTTCTATCATCCTACCAGCCTAGCTCCCTTCTCCTAACTTTTTTAGACCTACCAACTTTTTGTAAATTAATGGCAATGTTTCTACTTAACCTATTAATTTCTGACCTATGATAGAAAATCGTAAGAACTTCTGATGTCTTTGTAAAAACCTAGCTGGTTTCCTGAGCAGGTCCTGCTCTGCCGTCTCTGACAGACAAATTTCTCTACCCATTCAAGTTCTTACTGTGCTACAAGCTGCACTTCATTTCCACAGGAAATATGGAAATTTAAAGAAAAAAGTATTTCCAATACTCTTGAGGCAATGGAAACACATGACATATTTTCAGACCTATACAAAGACTCCTGCATTCGCATATATCTGAAGTTGGAAAATATTTTTTTTCATGTCTGGTTCGTGTAGAAATACGATAATATATTGACAAATTTTATAGCACTCTGCTTTTATTTTAAGATAAAGATCATTTACTTTCAATTTTCAAAAAATGGAAATCATAGAGGCAAAAAATTATCCCCTCTGGACACCACAAACAAAAATCCTCTATCCACCCATGCTACTAGTCATTAAAAGCAATAAACTAAAATCAAGGCAGTACTTTACAAGAGGGGGATACTGCTTCCATTGTCACCTAATGTACCATTTAAAAAAACTAATTCTTACCACTGCTTATCATACTGCCTGTGAGCAACTGATCCCTGTGCCTGAATTTACAACCTGACACATTAACCTTAGACCTCATTTTATCTCAGATAATCTTCTTCATTTCCTCTAAAAACTATGGAAACCTTTTAAGGATGCTTGGTCTCATCATCTCACTTTCCTTTGTAAAGATAGATGCATGAAAACTGTTTTCACTAGGGAGACTCAGATACATTTTTCACTTTTGATTTGGTATCATACAAAGCTCATGGAGATCAATGGCTTTTCTTTAGGAAATTGCATTAAGGAGGATTCTCAACTGATGTAAAGTGACAATTTGAATGTCAAGGTTTACTACTTGTAAGTTGGTCAAGTAGCCTTTGTTTCTATTAAATATGCTATTTAATGGAAAAAAAAAAAAAAGAAAAGAGGATGTCAACCCTAGCTATCTAAATATTTATTTATGTTATCTATCACCATGACTATCACCATGAATCTGGAACAACTAACTACCTGGTTTACAAATTCAGAAACACAGGTCTACAATTTCCTGAGACCTTTTTTTCAGGTCTTTCTTTCAGGTGTTTCTTTGGTATCATACAGCATCCTTTCCTTATACAAAACTTACGCATGTCTAATCTCCTGAATTTCACAATTCAGGCAAGCTGGTAGGTTTTCAGGATACATTGTGGCATAAATAGACATGCAAGCTAGGTATGAAGCCATGTGACAAAGTGTCCTGTGATGAATGAAATGGCATGTGTTTCACATGGTCTGATGTGGCACACTTGCAAAGTGGCAGATTAGGATCTAGTCTGGAGAGTGATACAGAAGGTTAACTGTTCTAGGTGAAGTGTTATGTAAGTAAAGCTGGTGTAAGAAAAGATGTAGGTAGTTCTTTGAAAGAAGAGGTTGAATTTAAGCAGATTTGTACTAATATATATATATATATATGTTGAGGATTTTTTGAAACAGCAGGGAGGCCATGATGTGNAAGAAGAAACTAAGTACCAATTGCAGGATGCTTTGCGTCACGCGTGCTGCATGCCACAAGGCTGAGCAAAGTATAAGAACGCCGCTATTCGGGTAATAAAGGGAGCATGATTTAAACATATTGGTGTATGTCATGACTTGGCCGTCTGATCCGACAACATATATATATATAATTTAATTCATTCCCTAATTTTCAGACCTGAGAAAAGGTGCCTAAGTTAGTATCATACATGTCCCAACCTTCTTCTGGAGACAAGGGGAAGAGATGGGCACCTCCAGAACTGATTCAATCCACTGCTTTTCACAGCTCAGGGTAAGTAAGGTGTTAACTAGGAACACAGGAACAATTTTTTTCATGACTGGAGAGTGTTTTCATGTTTGGATAATCTTCCTGTGCTGTTGCTGAGGGATACTGAAAACTAGATGGTAGTAAAGGATCATAATCCCTGACCTCAGTAAAGGCCATACAGTGCCCTCCTGGAAGTTTGCTTTATTACTCCAGAAATCTGGCATTTCACCCCATTGGATATCTCTTTTAAATAGATGGCCAGGACTGAAAAACCCTCTTGTTTCCCTTTTCCTATCATAACTTAGGTGTCTCAGTTAAATATCTAATACATTAAGTGTTTTCCTCATTATGCAAGAGGCAGAAAGCATGAGGTGTGCTCTTCATTAAACTGGGTACGAACTTATGTTTCTAAAGGCAGAAATTCGGTGCTATCAATAATGCATTGTGTCTAGGTTTTCAAGCACAGTGGTACTTAATACTCACCTTTGTGAGTTTGCACCTACATTACATAAGCTTTCCTAATTGCCTCCCTAAACTCAAGATGTAGGTTGTAGGAGGATATAACCTGAGGCACTCTGTCTGCATCGCAGGAGTCAAACAGAGCATCGCAGCAAAATGTAAGCAGTGGTATTTTTTCCTATACATTCACACCCCCTAATTTTAACATCAGTTGTAGAGTATGTTGTAGTATGTTGACACCTTCCAAAAAATTCAGGTAACCAGGATCTGCCCTCATTTGTGTGTGTGCTTTGGAAGCATGCACTGGAAATGTGAAGATGCCCCTATAAGGAAGAACATCCGATTCATTCAGTGGAACTGTTCCCTAGTTAGAAGAAAGCTGAAAGATCAAGTACTGATGTCTTTCTTCAAAGCAAATTCCCATGGAAGTCAAGGGAAATTCTGTCAGATGAAGGACTAAATAAAAATTAATTAATTAATTAATTAATAAAACCTTAGGTTTTGACCCCTAGTGCTCACAACGTGATTTATGCACTGTTTTTCCTAAACGATGCACTTCATGGATTCTTTGATTCAATGCTGCATGCATCTTATTCCAGTTATTTTAAGAAGTGATGTGAAGAAGTTAGCATGATGAACCTAAATTGCAAAAACACACTGGCTGTCTGCCAAGAATTTGAAGAGGGAGGCACCCATTTTCAGAAACGCTTGACAGCAACTAGACTTTTTTAGAATATCCCTGAAGGACCATGTGTGCCCTGGCTTAAAGACTGGGAAGGAGTGAAGTAGAGCTAAAAGGCAAAAGGTTCACTCTCATTAGAGTCCCTGGGTGACTTTGTTTGAGAATTGTCTCCTTACATCTTAGACACGTGCTGTTTTAATCAGATCTCTTCTTCTCAGAGGGGTTCCGTTCAGCAGAAATACAGTGAATCTAGGAAGAAATATATGCAGTTACTTGAGAGTTGTTCCCTGTTTCCATAAGCCCACATTTGGAAAGTGATCAAATGTCATTTTGTGTTTTGTTTTGTTTTGTTTTTTTTTGTATGATATGCCTCAGCCTAGTGGCAAGGGCCTGAATATTCAGCAGTCCCATTGGAAGTCCTACAACTCACTGGGGAACAAGGAATCTCACTGTTATTCATTTCATCACTTTAGAATAATTTTTCTTGCTAGAAATATTATTCTGTATATTCCTACTTTGAAATAGCTTGCTCTTTCCTCTGGAGTATCTACTATTGCTTGAAGTATTGGCTAGTGTTGGAGAAAGGTTACTGGAGTGAGTTGGCTATGGGTCTGATCCAGTCTGGCAGTTTCTGTCATCCTAGCAAAGAAAGAAGGATATATTTGAAAAATTGGGAATTTGGTTCGTCTGATATCAGACTGTACCTTTTTTAACTGAAGATAAGTATTACAAGAGCACTTCTCACACCAGCAGTCACCAAGACTTCAGACTGCTGCATGCAACTTCACTTTCCCTTTTATTTTTTTTTTGGTCATGGATTTGTGTTTTTTTTTGTTTGTTTGTTTTGTTTCATTTTGTTTGATTTTTTTTTGTTGTTGTTTTTAAATCAACATTTAGGAAAGTTAAACATTCATATGATCTGATTTTTACCAAAAGAAAGAGAAAAAAGTAAAAAGTTGTATTAGGACCTCAAGTTCCTCTTTCGAGTAGTTAAGAATGCTGAAAAAAGTGCTCCTTTGAAAGCATTGCAATGCACTCACTGTATATAAAAAAAATTATTATATAATGCAAGCATAATTTTCCTATGATTCTTTTTAAGACCTAAAAAAGGAAAATCTTATATAACATATATATCTGCAGAAGTAGATTTTAGTGAATTTTCTTTTCTTATAAGCTGCTTGGAGGAAGCTTGCCTTCATAGTTAACAACTGAAAAGTGGAACACTGGATGATTAAAAACTTTTCTTTCTTCCTTTTAAAATTATTTCTCCCCAGAGGCTAAACAGAATACAATGTATATGCATAGATTTTTTCTGCAGATCACGTTTCATTATGTATGTACAGATTTCTTGTGATTGATCTACACAGGAGGAACGTTTTGGTCAGAAGTATGTGGAAGGTACATCCTCAGAATAATCTGTCAAGCTTGAATCTTATTTATTTTCTAAATAACGTTAATGAAGTTTGTCCTGCTATTCCTTAAACTAGAATATTTAAATTTTTAAATCTCCTCACTACCTCCTCTGGATTATTAAAAGCTGATGATAATCTAGACAGAGTAGTTTCTTAATAAAATTTTAGGGACATGAAGCAATAGCTTGTATTCCATTTTAAAATAGGACAAAAGCAGATGATGTAAACTACAAAAAGTATGTAGTTCTTTATAACTGAACATTCTAACAAGGGTTCATGGACAGCTAAGGATACAGAATTGCAGTCTTACTTTGATGAAAGAAATCTCTTACCTCATATCTTAGATTTATTTTTATTATTTTCTGCTGCATTTTTACTGATTTGTACTGAATTTGCGCTTAGGAAGCTTGTTTTGCTATGTATTTTTACAAAGAGAGAACGAAAAATAGCTTGTATTCATAAATGCTTGTAGAACAAAAGCAAGCATTGTTTTTATAAGTTTCCATGTTCTTAGTGTTCCATATGCAATTTATTTCTCATGTAACTTGTTATTTTTATTCATCAAATTATTGAAGAAAATTTGATTACTAGTTGGAAAAGCTTTCTGGAAAAACAAAAATGCTGAACTTGTTTCCAGTTAGTGGACTTTTAGGCAGACACAGATTTCTTATTTTGTTTAAATCCTAATGCGGTCAGAATGTAATATTAGAAAATAATGAACATTTAACAAACAATATATTCTTATTCACTGCTTTCCAATGCTAAAATAAATTCCATCTTCTTCTTTAAAAAAAAAAAAAAAAAAGTCTCCATTTAGGCAATATTTTGACTACATTTTTATTTCATTTCTTTCAAAATGCCATAAAATAACAAACCCCAGAACATTTTGTAAAATCAAAAACATTTTATTTTAACATTCTAGAAAGAATAGACTCTTTTTGTCACCAATAATATGAAAAGTTGTCATCCAGCTCAGACAAGCAAGATTATTATGAGCTGAAATGAACTGGAAGAGACAGTGACCTGGAATATAAAATAGTCAACAGGGATGCAGAAGATTTGGATTCAGATCTGGATCCTTCACGTAACTGGACAACCTTGCTTGAGACAGTTCTCCCACCTTTCTCTATCTGCAAAGCAGGGACAATGATGCTGACATCATTTTAAAGTACTTTTCAATTTTCAGATGAAATGTGCTCTACAAAGTCTAAAGTTTGAGGTTGTCCTCTTTAGGGTCAAATTCCAATGACAATGGAAACATAGGAACCTCCTGAAGTCATTCTTGTTAATTTGTAGAGCCATTTGTATGATACACAGAAGAGATATCAGAATCTGCTCCATAGCAACATTAAGAAATTACATAGACATAATACTACTTTCCTACAATTGGTCAAAATGTTATTTTAGTGGCAATATATGTATACAATGCTCCTTTAGACCACTAAAAGAGCCCATTGAAATTCTTCTCTTTAAAAAACTGAGAGTTTTATCCAGTTTTATCTGTTACATCTTCATGATAAGATTTAAATAAAATGACTGACTAGAATAATTAATTTTTCTGAATACATTGACATTTCATAAATGTGACCTATGCTAAAATCGACAGTGGCCAGAGTACTGAGATGACATTAGAAATTGTAGTCTTTGTTCTATAAATAGAGAGACAGAAGACATGTTGAAAAAACTGCTTTTAATTAGCACCAGTTAAATATCAACTTTTTTAAAGCTTGGTGACATTAAACAAAAAATTATGCTTGGTCTTCTTCTAAGGCAAATGAAAAAATAAAATCATTTGCCACTGTGACACAGTAAGGGAGATGAAGTGTAAGGAAAACCTAACAGATCTGCAGGAGGTCTTTGAACAAGCAATTATAGAAAAATGCACTAAACTGCCAGTAGTTCTGGAAGGAGGACATATATTTAGAGTAGCAGATGAATAACCAGCAATAGTTTTCACTTGGAAAACTATTCCAATGGCTTTAAAAATCATGGCCAAAAATACAAGAAAAAAAAGAAGGATGATATTGAGCAAGCCCTAGGAGCTTAATTAATGTAAGTTATGAAGAACAAGGAAAAACTGCTCTTTTCAGAAAAAAAAAAAAAAAAAAAAGTGCCAGCTTTTCAGAGCAGACGATTTGAGAGTCAGAGATATTAACATTACTATTACAAGCAACTAATTGATTACTGCCATCTACAGAGCTAATCTCACAGATCCACACTCATGAGTAAGTTTTATGTATATAGTGTCATGGGGGTACTGTGCAGGTCAGATCTTGTTCCCTCTAATACCAGAGAGAATCTTAACTACTAATTTCAACAAATGCAGGGACATTCTGTCAAATTTATGACCCATTAATTTGGCCCTGTACAAGAGAGTTAACCTGCCAAATTATTACTTTCCTATGCCACAGATCATTGAAGAAAGGTAAAAAGTACTTTTCACAGTTATATATATATATTTAATTTGATAAAGAACATTTTTTTTCCTCAGTTTTTCTTCAATCTTAACTTTCATTTTTAAATAGAAAATATTCAAGGAATCACACATTAAAAAAAAAAAAAAAAACTACCAAAAATATTCACACACCAACAGTGAAGTCTGAATTTTCAGAGAGCATGAAAAAACACCTCTGCTCACTGTGTATTTGTGTTAGTAGTAGTGACAGTAATATTAATGTTATCATTGTTACAGCCCATTAAAGCATGCCAGAAAGGACTTAAATGATCTAAATTAGTATATGTAGTATTTTAGGCAAAATTTTTTGGGAGGAGGGAACAAAAACTACCTTACACATGAGGCAAAAATAAAATTGGATAATAAAACCCACGAAGACTGAAGGACTGAAGACAGAGAGACAGCCTAATCCTTTTCATTTTCCTCAAAGAGGCATATTCAAATATCTGGTAATGTGATTCCTACCAATGTTAAATGCATACAGTATATTTCCCCAGGTGGTGGTTGTATATTGGAATACATGGCACAGAAATGTAATTATGTTTGGAAGGGAGCTGTCCTGATACAATTAGAGAGTGCAATGGAATTTTCTTCTCAGAAGTGGAGGTGTAGAACATATTTTCTGCCAACTAAAACCTTTGACTAAGGCAAGGTTGGGAAATGTGCCACGTAACTTCCAAAGGAGACATTTAGTTAGGATATTGGATCTGATGTTGCTAGAAAGCACTTTGTCAATTTAAGTTGCAGAGAAAGCATTCTTGTATTGTTCCCTTTAGCCAGGAAAACGTACTTCAATGCAAAACAAAGGCAGAAGCAGCTGCCAGTTCAATCAGGGGGTACTGAGCTTCACAGTGGCATCTGACAACACAGCAGAGCTGCACGTCCCACTGAACCGAGCAGCAGAAAAGGCAGGGAGATGAAGGGCTGCAGTCCCCTTAACATCCAGTTGTAAATATGTATGCAAAACTTTCCATTGCTAAACCCAACAATAATACCATTTCTTCCCAAGAGTGAGCAGTTATTTTCACTCTAAGGAAAAACAGGATGAAAAAGATATGTATACCAGCACCATCTAGTGATGTCTGTCAAAGCACTTGTTCCTTGATACTTGGGACCCAGAGGACAGTTCCCGCTGTAATGCACGCCTGCACCAGTGTATCAATGAACACCACTAGATTATCTTGAGATGTCTTTGAATTTTGCATCATAATCTCATTTTTATACACTATAGATTTGAATGATTTCAATGAAGGTCATTCATCAGAATACAGACAAAAATATCTGAACTTACAGAAATGTGATTGACACATTGGTTGTACAACTTGAAATGATATAGCATTCTACTCTCTCAATAACTTGAAAGTGTTGGCTGTGTATCTCTGAGGATTTTGCCCGGAAGCAAGTTGTTGAAACATTTATTTATGTGCTATTAATTAGTAAAAGCCTGATGATGACACTGAAAGATGTTTCAGGTTTATGAAGACCTTGAGCATTCACACTGATCAATAATGAAATTTTCGACTTTCATTTTGATTCACCTGATGTTTCTGTTACGAACACAGCTGTGATATTAAATGGAGCAACCTTCATTTATTTTTATCCAACAGTGAAATTACATGAAAATAACAGCCAGCCCCCATTTGCTTGGGACAGAAACTTATGAAGTATTTAAAAACATTGCCTCTCAATAAACAAATAATAATTTTTAAAACCAATATGGGGCCAAATCCTAGTTTACTTTAGACTGCACTCATTGCAAGATAGATTGAGGAGATCAACCATCTGTTGGTGGGCCTGGAACAAGGGTAAAGCAAGCTCGTGTCTAACTGCGAGGTAAGTCATTCTAGTCAGCACAGGTGACGGCTATTTCTCTGAATACATAGCTACTGAAAGGAGACATGGAGATTACAGCAATTCCCTTCTTTATAGATGGCTCTAACATGTTAATCGATACTCTTTGCGTAAACTTAGGATTGCTTATTTCACTGAAGATCCTTCTGTCCTCCAGTGTGTTCCCTGTATGGAAATGTGCAGATGATTACAGCTGCTGCTACACATATATTAAAATTAACATTTTGCAGCCTTGTTTCTTAAAAGCCTCATGACTGAGTCATAGTCTGAACTCATAATTTCCGCTGAAATCATGAAAAGAAGGAAGGCTTTATAATGTATTGTCCTTGGCAATATGCCTCCTCTTTGTGTCCACATCTCCTCTCTCTCAGACTGCCTAGAGTTCCATATCATATATGAATGTTTTACTGAAGTCCACTGGCTGGTTGATCGGTGTATTTGTTAGGTATGTAGCATGTATAAGCTTAGCGGATCAGTCTTACATCACAAGCATCCTTCCCGATGCTGCAAGATATCCAGCACTTGATGTATACTGAAGTAAAAACTGACAGGAACAGCAGCTACATCCCCCTGTAAAGTAATATCCATTAATTATTTCTTCTTTTTATCTCATGCTTGATGTTCTATTTAACATATGAGTGCCTAGCTTCAGTTGCATAAACCATGGGCACTGATGCCACTGACATAGATACATCTAATAGAGCATGTAGCATACATGAAACGGCAAGTTTGAGCTATTGCTATTTATTCTTAAAGGGTACCTAAGAAGTAAGATGAGAATAGTGACCCAGACAGCAGTATCCTGATTGGTTCCTTTTTTAAAGATAAATATGAGGAGACATAAGAACATAAGGAACAGTAACTAAGAGGATATTTTTGCACATTACCGTCTGAAAACACCATTACAACCTCTGTAACTGTTGTGCTGCCCACTAGCATTCCCTTTGTTAAAGGTGTTTGCCATCAGAGACTTTTCTTTGCACTCTATTGTTCGAGAGCAATCTTCATGGTCAGTTAAGGAGATAAAAAATTATCTATGTCTGCCATCTAAGTAAGTATTCAAGCCACCACAATTTAAATGCCAAAGTTATCCTTCTGAGATCTCTAGCTCCCTGTACAATCAACACTGAGAGATATATTCCTGTGGAGGACAATTCAGAGCATGTAAATTAACTAGCTATGATAGGAACTTAAATGTAGATGAAGATGAATGTCTACCTCTGCTAACAGCCTGTACTAGAAAATACTGAATCCATTTGAAAGGTAAGTCTTACTCTCTAAATAAAATGGCTATAAAGCAAAAACTTGAGACTAGTTGTTGAAGGGTAAGGGTAGTGCTATAGGAAGTTGAAAGTTTCACCTTCTCTTTACGTGTATGTTCATGTAAATAGCCACATACCCATGGCTCCCTCAGCTGGCCTGAGGAATAGCAAAGAACAAGGCTGTGTCCCATTGCTCACCCTAGCCAGGTTTGAGTCTTCTCAGTTCTCCCAATAGGTAAGGGAGAGCAGGTAAGGCAAATATTGGGAGTACCCTAACTTTTTCTCTCCTATGCAGTGAGCATGGTCTTCTATTATTATTATTTTTATTCAGATGGGAAGAAGTGAATTTCATCCTTGCACCTGTGTCAACATATTGTCTCTCCCCAAACACCTGCAAAAAAATGGGAAGCAAAGGGTTTTGTGGGGGAAAATATCACTATTAGTGACTAATATTATTTGCTATGCATCCAGCCGTTTTTGGAGATAGGATAATGGGCTGGGTGGACATGTGGTCTGATCCTGTAGACCTGTCCTCAGCATCACGTTATCCATAGTCTTTCTCTCTGAGCTTCTTGCCCTTTTGTCCTGCATGGGGAAATCAAATAATTGCATTTCTACCTATATGCTCATGTACAGGTTTTTACAACTGCAAAGAAGAGAGAAGAGCCTTTGGGATTTTTAACTTTTTTTTTTTTTTTTTAATTCTTTCTGTGAAAGTAACTTGAAACCAGATGGGATCATAAAGATAAAAGTAGTCCCATTAAGTACCAGCAGAGATGCTATTAGTATGCTAATGGACAGATGTTTTCTTAAAGAAGAGATAAAAGATATAAAAAGTGTCAGGAGAATAAATAGACACCTTTTTGTGTGTGTGTGTGTATAACCCAACACAGAAATGACCAACGGTATAAAGCAATTCAGCAAAAAAAAGATGTTTATAAAGTCATTTTAGAAGTCTTGGCAACACTGACTTAGAGATTACACTAAAAAAAAAAAAAAAATGTTGCTATTAAAAGAGTCTTTAATAGCCCTATATATACTGGTGTCCCTGAGTGAAGAAGAGATGTTAGCTAGATAATGGTTTTTTACAATATAACTACACTCAAAAATTACAACCAGTAAAGTAGTTTCCAAAAAATAAAGTACCACAATACTTCATGTATGTTCAATCAGTAGAAAACAAATCTGATCGCTACTATCTTAAACCAGCTTCTTAAGTTACAAATAACAGTCACATATACCTTTAAAACAGACGTTCCTTAAAGCCACATATGCATTTATTTATTTTAATCTAGATATATGTCAAAAAGACATTACCATGTCCATATCTCAAGTCCTAAAATGATGTCTGATCTTTATGTATGTTTGTTTTTAATTAAATCCATTCAGGTCTGAACTTGAGAAAAAAAAACAAATTCTTATTACCACAGAAAGGATCTTCCTATATATGGGATGATAACTGTACCAAGATGGGACAATCAGAGGATTTATAGGTTATACACCATAGCATTATTACAGTGTATGAAAAATAAGGTGTTTTTTTTTTTTTGTCCTTGGGAAAGCAAGAAGCACCTTGCAACAGAGTGTGGAGTGTCATGTAACTGCCTGGTTTTGATTCTGACTCTACGGAAGCAGAACACACAAGTTTGTTTTATTCTACCCATAGGAGCAGAGACCCACAAGCTATGTTATTTGCATGACCATTGCAAGCAGTAAGCTGTGATACTCTGTTGACAAGTACTCAAATCCCATAAGTAGCTCAGCAAAAGTAAAAACTGCACAGGAATCTGAAGTTGTGAGGTCTGCAAACTGATGGACAGGGCTTCCAAGGTAAGGCAGGGTACACTGGGATGGCCCCTGGGCAGTTGTATACATGTTACAGTTTTGTTTGAAAA
>VXAL01007485.1:5895-17679 GCA_013399475.1 Chauna torquata | reverse complement strand
GGGGGGGAGGGGGGGGGGGCAGTTACTGCTGGACCGCCCCTACCCCCCCAGCTAAAATACAGATAAATGACTTTACATCAGGTAGATGTTTTCTTTCACTTCAAATGAAATATGGGGACATATTCGAGATGGTTTCATTGTGATTTAGATAACTGAAATTCAATATGTAGTTTGAAATTCAAAATCAACATATTTCTTACAATGACCAGATGAAATGGTACAGATTTTCTATAAAAAGCTGTTTTCAAGATGGAGCTGACAACTGCTTTTGAAATATTTTGGCAAATAAAATATTTTATGAAAAGATCACTTAGCTCTCAATATGAGCCATAATTTTATAAGAAGCAAAAATATTTGATAACTTATTGTTCATTCATCAAAATCTGCCCTGAGTATCATGAGACAGTACTGATGGGAGGTCTGGAGTGCAGAGAGAGCAAAAATAGAACCATACTAGATTCATACTCACACTGCACCAATGTCTAAGTCTCTGAATTGCAAACATTCAGTTTTGCAAATTTGTTTCCTTGTCTTTCACTATAAATGCCTCAAAATAAATCATTCTATTGTGAGTCAAATAATGAAATAATTTAAATCAGTTCTATGCACAAACTTGCTTGCATTCTATGTGTCTGGTATTGCCAGGACATGATGGAGCAACTTAAACCCTATTTCAGACATACATAAACTGGTAAGAGCAAAAATAAGTACATTTCTCCTCTTCTTCCTTGACACATATCAGAAAGGCTCATGTCAGAAAGGCCAATGTTGTTTGTTGTTGTTTTTGCTGTTGTTGTTTTGTTGTTGTTGGGTTTTGTTTGTTTGTTTGCTACTTTTTTAACAGGAAGCTGCTATTTGTTCTTTGGAAATTGTCTTATTGCTTAGATATTTCATAATGTAATTGGAATAGCTACAACTTATGCGGCATTCATGACACTTTCTTCCCTCTTTTGCTTATTTGCAATGCAGTGAACAGTGTAGTGGCTATGTATTTGAGTCCTCAGCATGACCTAGAACTTTCAGTATATATTATATATTATTTTTTTATAGAGATAAGTGTGTTCTGGTTAATATCAGAGATTCAAGCCTATTATTGCGTTTGAAATGTAACTATAAGTCCTTACTGCTTTAGTTAGTTTGTTTGAGGGTAGGTTTCTTTTGCTAGCTTTTTGTGTTTCTTTTTTTTAAGAGCAGAACTCTGAGATGATGCAGATCAGTCTTTGAAAGTAAAAAGGTGGATTTTTCGAAGTATGAATAATAGTTCATTTTATCCAAGGCTTTATTTTTTCCAGTATACACACACACACACTTACACACATACACACACACACACAGGATCTATTTTTAAAGGTAGGCAAATCCTGAATAGAATGATGCTTATGCTGAAATTCTGGGTTGAAATAATTGTGTCCATATTGCACAAGAGGTCAGACATTTTATACTATCAAAATCTCACAGAACTGTGTAAGTTCTGAGGTGTCCTGGCTTCAACATTCGTACATTGACGAGTCTTGGTAGTACTGTTGCTCATCATAGACAAAGTGCTTGCAGTCTCCACTGCAACAGAAGACACTGAAGACAAGAAAATGCAAGGAGAGTTTAAACAGCGCAATGTCATTTCTGTGTTTAGTAGCAGCATAAAGAGGAGTTATGAACATTTTTCCTAATATACCATAGATGATGAAATTAAAAATTGATTAGCTCTATGAAAAAGCAAACAGGTAAATGTCAAAAAATTGGTTTCGTTTTAAAAAATATCCCACAGGTAAACTGGAGCTATTGCATCAGATATGATATATGTACATGCATGACTTAGATGAAAACATTCATATTTCAGTACCAAAGAGATATCACAATCAATGGTCCAGTTTACCAAGGAGTACAGGGCAGTCTGTTTACAAAAATTTTAAAAACTTGGTAATACTGAACAGAAAGCAATGAGACATCAGAAAGAGCCTGGAATTGCAAGAGCCTGAGAACAAGTGGGAATTAGATCTTTCTGAGAGACTTTCCAGTCTATTAAAAATAGACATAAGAAAATAGTGCACATTAAAAGATCCTTCCAAATTTAGATTTGTTTTGTATCACAACTTAGCTGCCCATAGCAACTAAACAAGTAGAAGCTGTGTTCATGTTAAACTACGAGATTCTCCCTTGACAGGACATTTCAGCATCCCTGTGTTGAAACCACTTAAGGTTCTTCTTGATCTTAAGCATATGCCTAAGTCATGCTAAAAGCTAGGAAGATTTAGAAGTGAGCATAACTCATTGTTACACTGATGCAGACTTAATGGACCACAAGACTTATCTAACGTGGATTAAGTCGATAGAAAGACCTCTGTTGATTATAATGGTTTGTAGGTCAGGGTCTAGATGCATCATGATTTTTCTTCCCTCACTTTTTATAGACACTGCTGTCCTTTTTCATTTTGCCAAATGTGTTTTATGTGCTTCCCTGCTGAATGAGTATTTTAATTCAGAATAACCTCCTATGTGCTCTTTTTGCCAGCAAAGTCTCTAAGTACCACAGCACATGACTGAAAATTTTAAATTCCTGTCAAAAAATTGAAACATATTATCACTTTGGGCTGAAGTTCCTTTCTAGCAGTCTCCAGAAATTACTGCTGCAGGTACAGACTGAATATTTTGTTCCGTCCCTCTATTTAAACCAATCTGGTTAACATGATTAAAGAGGCATAGAAGTACTTGACATTATAAGGTAGGTACTTACTGTACACTTATCTATGTATTTACCTATGTACTAACCTATGACTTATCTTTGTGATAAAAAGTGTTCTTTTATAAAGACTACAAACATTAAACTGTAGTTTACATCTTAACAGTAAACTTAGTAAACTGAAATACTCAAAAGAAACTTCCATTCACTAGTTATATTGTATTTCCATTTAGTAATATTTCACACACACACACACACATTCCGTAGGAAAAGTGGAAGTCAACAGTAATTCCACAGAAAAAGTAAAGGTCTGAAACCAAACGGTCTTAAAATTGCTGGACCATTTTCCCTGCTGAATGGGTTTCGTGTGAAGTTCTCAGTGCTGAATGTGCAATTGAGTTCCGCACTGCAGAGGAGCAATTTACATCCACAGACAGATTGAAAAAGAATGTTTTGGCATGAGTTTCTAATTAGTTCTCCTTGGGCCAAATTTGTTCTCAGTTGCACTGGTCATCAATTTTGTTATTCTCAATGTATACTGGGGAAAGTGAAAGAGGAAATCTGCTCTCCTAATTCTGTCCTCATTTTCATACGTTATTGACAAATAACCTGCAACAATCTTGATGTTATTGAGCTTCCCCTGCCTGTGATTTCCTGAGTTTTATTAGCAGCACTTTTTGTAGGAGCAGATTTGATTTCCTTCAGCATAAGCCTATGCTCTGAAATTCTAGGAGAAGGAAATCCACTCTGAAGCAGTCATTAGTTGGTCCTCTATGATGCTGAGTTCCCACAGTGATTTGAGAGCATATTTTCATTTTAGCCTTGCAGCTCTTCATCTCCTTGGGGTTCAGAAAATATAGCAGGCTTCGAATAGACCTCTGCAACACTGAAACTTGCAGCATGATTTAAGAACAGTTTTCATTTTAGGCCTGCAGACTTAAGACTCACAGGAATTAGAAAATATGGCAGGCTTAGCTGTATGGCTGCAGCTCCAGCTCCCAGAGTTATTTCTGTTATGTTTGTTTGTTTGCTTTAGAGAAGCTTTTAATTTCTGTTCTTCATGCAGTTAAGATTTCCAAAAATATCAAACCCATAACCTTCTAGTAAATGCTTGCATATTTGTAATTACACCAGTGATGGAATTAGAGCTTTCATTCTAATTCCAAGGTTTGGAGATTTACAGGCCATCAGAACAGAAAAGAAAAATTAATTTTTGAAAAAATAATGTGGTAAGTAGATCATGACACCCACAGGCAAACAAAGGAAAGGAGACAAATCATTACAGGTGAGAAACTTTATGTGGCTACAAACAGAAAGGAAAATAGAAGTCAGAAAGGATCAGACCAAGCAAGGGTAGTGGCTCTTAGGATATTATACATTTTGGATCTGATATACTCTTACTCAATTGGGTGAACAACATTATACTGCTGACAGCAGTAATGAAAACATTCAGAGCTTGAGTTCAGTTCAAGTAGAAACCCAAGGATGTGTTCGGGCTTATCTTCAATAAAAGCATAGAAGTTAAGCACTTCCATAGAACTGAGGAGGAAAGGCCAGACCAGAAAGGAAAACTAAAGTGGTCAGTGGTCTGTGAAGCTCCAGGAGTCCCAGCTACAGTAGCATTGAAATGTGGGCTTCAGGTTTGCAGTACATTTGTGGACAGCACTGTGGATGTTTGCTGGTGCGCTGTACAATGAAGTCCCACATGGAGCTCAAGGGGAGACACATGGGTCCACTAGCAAGCTTGATGGTCACCATACTAGAAGGCCTATCCCTATTTAAATCTTTTGATTTCCCTTACCGTGCAATAATTTTCTAGTCATTGTGCATTCATGTCACTTTTCTTTGAAACACTTCCTGTTAGCCATGGCTTCAAAGCACAGAGGAATTCAGATCTCAACAGAGAGACATGGAGAGGGGCCGTTAACTCTTTACCCATTTTTTTGTTTTATGACTCTGCATCTGGATCCCAGGTAAACAGGAAAACTATGGATTCCTTGTTTTCAAATATGTGATAAAGGTCTACATGCTTGCACCTAGAATCACAGAATGATAGATTGTAAGGGACCTTTGGAGGCCATCCGCTCCAAAATCCTGGATCAAAGTAGGGTCACTTCATATTTAGATCAGGTTGTTCAGGGCCGTGTCCAGCAAGGTTCTGAACATTTGCAAGGACATATATCCCACAAAGTCTCTGAGCAACCTCACCTAGTGTTTGACAGCCCTTCCTGTGGAGAATATTTCCATTGTAACCTAATCAGAATTTCTCATACTCTAAATTGTATCTGCTGCCTGTATTATAAAAGTCTGCTTCTCCCTTCTACAAAACCACTCATTGTGAAGTTGAAGACAGCAATTAAATGCCCTTTCTGCCTTCTCCTCTCTGTACCGAATGAATCCAGCTCCCTCAGTCTCCTCTCATATGCCATATGTTCTTGTCTCCTAACCATCTTGGTTGACGCCATTCTGAATTCTCTCCAGTACCTCAGTGTCTTTCTTGTACTGCTGAACCCAAAACTAGTCACAGTGCTCTACATGTGTTCTTTCCAATGCCAAATAGAAGGAATAATCACCTCCCTCAACCTGCTGGCTATGCTCTTACTAATGCAGCCTGGTATGTGGTTAGTCCTCATTGCTGCAAATGTATGTACACTGCTGACTCATGTCCAACTTGTTGAGCACCAGCACCCTCAGGTAATTTTCTGCAAAGCTGCTTTCCAGCCAGCAAGCCCCCAGCTTGTGCTTTTGCATAGGCTTATTTTACACAAAATGTAGAACATTTTTCTTTTTTTTTCTTCTGAAATTTGCACAGTTTGTGGAAGCCCATTTCTCTAGCACATTGAGACCCCTCTAAAAAACAGCCCTGTCATCAAGCAAGCTGAATGTTCCTCTGGTTTGAATTTGTTTTAGGTGTATTCCATCTCAATCTCCAAGTCATTAATGATGTGAAAACACATCAGCTCAGTATTGACCCCAGGGGAATGTCACTCACAACTGGCCACCAGGAGGATTTCAAACCACTGACCTCTACTCTTTGAGCAATCCAGTTATTTTGCCACAGCCTGTGTTTAGTAGATCTAGTGTATGGACCATATTTGGCCACCTAAATACAATAAGAGTACAGATAGTCAGGCTAAAATCAAGTAAATGACATTCACTGGTCTCCTGTCATCTGCACAGTTGATTATCTCATTGTAGAAGGCAAAACTTGCCTTTGGTCAAGCTATGCGGAGTGTTCACAGTCACTTTGATGTCTTTCATATGTCCAAATCCTCCAGGAAAATTTGGTAAATAACCTTCCCAGGGACTAAGGTGAGACTTGTAGTTTGCCAGATCCTCCTTTTTGTCCTTTTTGATGGTTGCATCACATTTACCTTTTTCCAGTTTTCATAAATCTGTTCTGACTGCTTTAACCATGTTGTGGTTTAGCCCCAGCAGGTAGCTAAGTGCCACACAACCGCTCGCTCACTCTCCCCAGGTGGGATGGGGAGAGAATCAGAAAGGTAAAAGTGCAAGAACTCATGTGTTGAGATAAAGACAGTTTACTGGGTAAAGCAAAAGCCGTGCACACAAGCAAAGCAAAAATGAGGAATTCATTCGCTACCTCCCATGGGCAGGCAGGTGTTCAGCCGCTGCCAGGAAAGCAGGGCTCGTCAAGTGTAATGGTTTCTTGGGAAGACAAACGCCATCACTCTCAATGTCCCCCCCTTCCTCCTTCTTTACCCCAGCTTTTATTGCTGAGCATGCTGCCATATGGTACACAATATCTCTTTGGTCAGTCTGGATCACCTGTCCTGGCTGTGTCCCCTCCCAGCTCCTTGTGCACCCCCAGCCTCCTCTCCGGCAGGGCAGCATGAGAAGCAAAAAAGTCCTTGGCTCTATGTAAACACTGCTCTGCAACAACCAAAAACATCACCACTATTTTCATCAAAAATCCAAAACACAGCATTGTGTGAGCCTCTAGGAAGAAAATTAACTCTGTCCCAGCCAAAACCATGACAAACCATTACAAGATGATAGAGAGAGGCCTTGCAACGATGTTGCTCAACTCCCTCAGCACTCTTGGGTGCACCTCATCTGGTCCAATTATCTGGTTAATTTGAAGTCCTGAACTGGAGCAGAGAGACTAATATCAGGTTGACTTTTTCTTCAGTAGACCCACATTTAACATATGACCTCAGCCTTCACCACATTGTTCTTCCTGAGCTGTAGCTATTCTATCCCATTAACAAGCTTCAATTTCTGTCCTAACTGTTTGCATTTCCTCAAAATAACCACTACCTGACCACTTGTTTAGAGGTAGGATTACTTTCCAGGTTTCAGAAATGTGCAACTCAATTGAAAATTTGACTGGAAAATTCTGTATTCCCTCTTCTAGATCACAGAGAAGCTGCACACTTGCAAATAAGATAAACCACAGCAAAAAAACCTCTTTCTCCTCCCTAGTCATATGGCTATGCCTCCCTAGTCATATTGCTATGCCCTTTCTTGTCCTCTGAGGCCCATAAACATCATCTCATCTGCAGTCCACTAACCCATTAAACTCCATAATTAGTGGGGCTATGATTCTTTCCTTCCTTTCATATTTTTAACTACAAATGCCACACCACAAATACACTTGCATTAGAGCTAAGTTTATTCACTCAACTGAAAAATCAATGTGTTCACATCTAACTGACAAGCTTAATTTGAGCAATCTTATATATCTAGTAAGACCACTTTTCATATAGTTCCTTCCACACATGAATCTCAGATTACCCCAGAAAAAAATAATAATAATAATCAGTACCATCTTTACCTTTCGGATAGCTAACATGAGCCACAGATATTAAATAAAGTATACCAACAGGCCAGAAGCAGAGCAAGAATGGTAGCGCAGCTCAACTAAATACTCCATTCAGTGGTATTTCCCTAGACTGCCTTAAAGTAATTCTCCCTAAAATCTCTCCAAGGTACAACAGAAGTTTTGAATTTGAATTAGTAATCCAGATACTGTGAAGCAAAAGGACTTCTGTCCCTCTAAATCAATCGCTAAAAATTTAAAAGCTATTTTGGGCAGAGAATCTCTCTTCCTTCTATTTCCAAAGCACCTAGATTATCAGTAGGCATTATACAACAATCCAGGTGTGATAGGAATAATACATCAACTTCCCTGACAGTGTTTTTTCCATTACCAGTGCCAACCAGAATCAGAAAGAAAAAAAATAAAAAAAGGAACAAAACATTAACCAACTAATATGTATTGTTATTTTAAATATACTAGCCAAAAAATAATCATTTTTATATCTGAAGTCATATTTTTATGATTTCCTTTTCTTCCAAATTAAGAGAACGTGCAAGACAAATTAACTTTAATTTACACTGCTTTGTACACTATACTGCAGATAAATGTTCTGTGATTTCCACCGAGTTTACTCTGCACTCATTTGTCAGCTACAGTGGTAGGTAATCAACACACCAAGAAAACTCCATGACTCTCGACGTGAGCAGTGGCTTCGTGAAATTCACACCTCTACTGTGATTGACCAGTCATGTACCAGTAGCTGTGACACTCAGGTGATTAATACAAATATTTTTCAGAACATTGTCTACATATAATTTTAGGACCAGATAAGAACAATGGAGAGGTCAAAGCCAATAAAACATTACTAGGACCTGCTCTAGACAACACTCTACATGGAAGAGTTAGAGATCATGTAATGTGGCAGGTGTTGTGCATTGTTTGCAAAGCCCAAGAGCAAAAATAGATTGAAATCAACCATTAGAAAAGGTAGTAAACTGAAATAAAATAATAAAATGCTCTGAAATTTAATGTTTTATGCTACATTATTAGTAATATTACAGCAGAATCCATAATTATAAACTTTCAAGAGTAAAAGATAAAGTTCCTCCCTTGCTGCCTTCTCACTAGCTTGCATGACAATATAAATTGACATTTTGCACATTTCATTCTGTGGCTCAGCTATCTCCTGTGATAGAAACCTGCTCAAAAGCATTGATTCTTTTCATACATCTTAGATGTGTATCATACCTTCTTTTGTTTGAAATGTTTCTCAGAAAAATAATCTAAACACTGTCAAAATAAATAGGCTGGAAAGAATAAGTTAAAAAAAAATGTTCACTCATACAAAAAACTGTCTGAATGCAACCAAATGTATTCATGCTTACTTAATGCAAAATATGACTCCTGAAGATATGAAGGACATTATTATTATTATTGTTATTATTTTTCCTTTTTCCATTCTATTTAGTGAATAGAATTTATTTTTCTTTATCCTCATAAGCAGGAATTTGACAGCTATGAAAATACACTCTACAAATTAGAGGTGTTAAAGGCCACAGGCTGGCCAGCCTGTCTCTTTATTTGACTGTTCATTCCCACACATCCCGTAATCACAGAGCATGTGAATTACTTTTGGAAGAGTTTATTGTGGAAGGTAATGAAACTATAAATCTGCAAGCTGTTTGCTAAGGTTCCTGGACAAAAAGGACTCAAACAACTGTCACTCTGACTGTGCCACAGAAAAAGGCCAAACCTTTGTCTTTTGGATTATATATCTAATTATGCCATAGATACTTATAAGCCTGATCCTAATGGTTATAAATTTGCAAATTTTATTTAAAATTTTAATGAGAAATCTTAATGAGAAATTGTCTCATTCTTACTTAATTTATATGCAATTTACAAATTCTTTCTTCCCAGTGAATACTACTAATGCTTCTTTCAAATAAAATTGCCCTTGACTAGACCTTTAGATTTTTACTTACACTAGATTAAAATTGGTGTATTCCCTATGCCAAAAAAAAATCATTTAAAAAGAAAAGGAAACAGTCCACTTTTCATCCTTCCAATCTCTCTTATATTTGTAAGAGTTTTATTTGCTCCACTGAAAATGCAGCTGCTTCAGGACGACAGATGGATTTTGTAGTTCAGAGAGAGAGCCCTTAGCTTGGATGTGAAGTTTTTCTTGTAGAGTACTTGGTCTTCATAACCATTTATTGTAGATCTTGTGCAGAATGAAGGCATAATTGTTAACAGACAGAAAAACAAAGAAAGGAGATAAGTTTATTGGCTATTTAAGTAACAGAACAGTGACTTATACTGTAAGGAGATGGTGCTGCAAGGACACACAACATAACTTCTGGGCTGGAAATTCATCTATCTCTTATCAAATTAATGTTTTGTACTATTGTCAAGTTTTATATAAGCATTAATTGTTCAGTATCTATATAATTTTTCTCTGTTCATTCTTGCAGTTGATATCTCAGGACACAGTGGACTGTGTACCAGTGATGTCAGTCCAGACAAGGAGAACAGTCTCAGAATAGTCCTGTAGTCTTTCAGCTCAGGCTATTTCTAGTTCGGGTGATTTTTTCCACACTACATAAAAATATCGCAGAAGTCATCAGCCCATGGGGACCCAATTCATTTAAGAAACTGAGTAAGGTTTCAATCTAAGATACTGTCAAACACATGAAGGATCTTCTTAATTTCACCTTCAAAAACTCTTCAACTCAAGTTCAACTTGGGTCAGAAGGGAGGGAAGAAACTTATTTTTTTGTTCTGACTTCATTTGCCCTCCCTGTCTTTGGCCTGACAACACAGCCAGGCTTCCAGCAAGGTGTCAGTTCCATTTCACTGAAGAGGTCTAGGACTGAAAACAAAGAGCAGACTAACTTCTCACCTTTGGTTGCCCCTTCCAGATTTGTGCTGCTACAGAATGACTAGAAGGATGAAGACCTTCTACTGTCTTTGTGTACATCTCTCCATAGGTAAAGAAATAATCTTGTTTTCCTGTAACAGTGTACTCAATTAATTTCAAAGTAGTGCAAAAATTTTAGATACACTTCTAGTCTCACAATTTATGTGCACATATATTATGCTGAAACTCAAATATTTGGTACTAAAATACAACTTAAACATGTAACCCAGAACAGGAAGAACATGGTCTGATTTGAGGTGGCTAATCAGCTATGTATCCTTCAAGGAGCGCAGCATAACAGTCAGTGATAAAAGGGGGTTGGGGAGAGAGGAAGGGAAGAGCCTTCTAGCTTCAGTTGTCTTCAAACAAAGAAAACATGCCTATTAATTCTTCAAATTTTTTACAAAAATTTTTTTACAAATTTTTTTTACACTCATCTACTACTCTAGTCATCACACAAATAAAACAGAACATTATCACTGAAACTTGTTTCCAGCTTTTTTCCTCTACATATTTAATATTATACCTTCACAATATTATAAGTCAGTACATTCTAAATTCATTAAACTGAGTTGCTTAAAACTAAATAAAATAAGTCTGTGCTTAATAGACAGTCTTTATGACCATTGCAGGTGACATTCACATACCTGTTCAGATCCTGTTTTCAGGGATGTTATTAGCATGATCCTATATAAGCACTTTTTCATTTTTGAAAGGACATATGTAAAGTTTGAGTCAATATACTTTAAAAATGCCCACAGGCATCCAGTAAGCATATTTAACAAGGAAAAACATGATGTTTTACTTCCTTACAGTCTCAACTGTCCATGGTGTTAGCTTACTCACAAGAATAAAGAAGTAGAGGGCATTCCCTGATTGCAGGCTACTTAGTGGTTGTGGCAATGCATGCAAATGGAAATGGCAATATTTGAGTGGTCAGTGGAGCTTTCTGCCTGCTTGCCACCAGAGACACACAGACAGGAGAAATAAACTGTTCCTGGAAGAAAGGCACAGCTTATCTGATCCCTTTTTTGTATCCCTTCCATACTACAGGACTACTCAGGATGGAGCGGAACGTATGGCTTGGAAGTATGCACATGGATCATGAAGAACTATAAGACAGTAGCAAATGTGAGATGCTGTACAGCCTCAGTTTCAGTCATGTGAGTAATTCCCAACAAAAACCTCTAGAAATAATTTGAATATTAGCTTTAATGAAGAAAAGATTTACATTGATTAAAAAAAAAAAAAAATCAGAAGGGATGCAATAAGCAGAGAATGAGCATTTCAGGAAGGTGTATGATTATAGAGGAAGGTGACCTTCTACTTGGATGTGTATTTCTACAGACTGAAGCATCCCTGCAATTCATGACTACTTCTCTATGCTTTTAATCCTTTTTTTTT
>VXAL01007484.1:19156-40060 GCA_013399475.1 Chauna torquata | reverse complement strand
AAAACTGGTGAGGGGTATGGAACACAAGTCTTATGAGGAGCGGCTGAGGGAGCTGGGATTGTTTAGTCTGGAGAAGAGGAGGCTCAGGGGAGACCTCATTGCACTCTACAACTTCCTGAAGGGAGGTTGTGATGAGGAGGGGGTCGGCCTCTTCTTTAGATAACTAATGATAGGACTTGAGGAAATGATCACATGTTGTGCCTGGGGAGATTTAGATTAGATATCAGGAAAAACTTTTTCTCTCAGAAAGTGGTCACGCACTGGAACAGCCTGACCAGGGAGGTGGTGGAATCACTGACCCTCACGGTGTTCAAGAAGTGCCTGGACAAGGTGCTACAAGATATGGTTTAGTAGCTTAGTGGGTAGTATTGGTGATAGGATGACGGTTGGACTAGATGATCTTGAAGGTCCTTTCCAAACTTGTGTTTCTATGATTCTATGTTTCCATTATTCTTTTAATATTTTTAGACTAGTTGTCTAAGACGACAAATGTGTTTTCATTCTAAGCTCTCCAAAAAGAACAAAAACCACATAATTGCTGGAAGAAGGGCTGCCATTAAGGCAGGCATTTCATGAATACTTTCACGCTGACAAAGAAATCTGAGCCAATCCCGCTCATTAGTTGTCTTGCCCAGACACTCATGGATGGCATTTGTTTCAAAAAAGCACCTTAATTATTCGAGTCTTGGCATAAGGTAGTGTTTATGGCTCAAAGTTAAATGGCTCAAAGAGAATGGCTGGTGGCTGTCCAAATGATCATGGGAACCTCTGTTGCAAGCGTGTTTGCAGTGACATCTTCAGCTGAGTCAGGAGAAACTCCCCAAATGGCTGTTTTGCTGTGTTCTTATAACCCTGTAGTTATATATATGGGTTATACACATATGTAGGTGTGTGGTGCTATGTGACTACCCCAGCACATGCATGGTCCCTCGCTGTTGTTGTCTTTACCTGCAAACTATCTCCCATAAAACCTAAATAAGAGAGGCTGCCCCACCAGGTTATTTCTGAGTCTGCAGAAAGTTTATCTTGCCCACACGTAAATGCCTAATCAGTGAACAGTAAATCACTTCTGCAGCATGAACTGCCTGGAAATCCCTGGGTCAACGCATTGGGTATGTTAATCAACGCATCGACGCTTACAATTGAGGGGACCATGGACAAGAGGAACTGCCTGGCGTTTAATTGTAAGGGCAACTGGGGTTCAGCACGTGGTTCCACACTGACCCGTTGCCTCCTGCCAGTCTGATGTCTCACCCCTGCAGATGACTGCCCAGGCAGTCCCCAACCACACAGGGACTTAAGGACTCAGGTGATGCCAGCGTGCACACTAGTACAGCCCTGTCACCCTGCCACTCCACGCTAAAAACTGAAAGGTAAACTTGAATTCCACACTTGTGACTTGCCACAGCTCATAGAACTAGATTTATACTTGCTAAGCCTTTTCTTATTGAAAAAGAATTTGAGAAAGCAGCTGAGAATGCCCCCACAAAACCATCATTAACCTACCTATTTTTGTGTAATATTTTCTGTACAGCAAAAAATGAAAATCTAGCTGAGAAGACAATCTGCAATGGCTAGGAATAAACACCCATCCATCAAGATAATGAAGTAAACTGTGGCTATGTTTTCATTAATTCTGAAATGCAGTTAAGAAATGACTGCACTTATGTCTAACTATAAATACATACACACACACACACGCAGGCACACACACACACACACACAAAATATCTCTTCCATTCTAAGTCCTCCTTAGGTTATGTATTGGATACATTAAGGAATTCAACAGAGGAAAGAAACAAAGGACAACTTTAGAATAAATAAAGTTTCCAATACAAATATTTGCAAGGTAACTTTGTAATATAATCGCTTCCAGGAGTTTTTTATGTAAAATTCATTTCTGTTTCCATTTTACAAACAGTTCTAAACTTTCAATTAAAACAGTTTTATACCTGCAAAAGATGGAGAAGAATCTAGTACATACTCTAATTATTAAACAAAATCCAAACAAAATGAAATAGTGAAGCTTGACAAAATACTTGTTCTCATCAGTTGAAGTAGTGCTCAGAACACACCTCTTCTGAAGAGGCATTTCAGTACAATATTGTACCATTGATATTGCATCATTAAAGTCATGACAAGTTGATGTGAATTTCATGTTCTTGATTAAATCAATACTCTCATTTAGAATAACTCAATGAAACTCAAAAAGCATCTAACCTTAAAAAACTAGAGGACAGAACAGTGGATATGTTTTAACTATTGATGAAAATGCAAATGTAATGGAGAGAGAACCAAATCATCAGGAAACTAAAAGTTTTCATTAAAGTATCCTCATAATAAAGTAATATTTTTGGTTTTTATTGCTAGGTTCTGGACTTGAACAACAACAGCAGCCACCTGTCTTATTCTGGCAGAGATAATCATTTTTTTTAATGAGACAAAATGCCTGGAAGTATTATCAGTGAAGAGGTTGTGTTCAATTGTATTGGCATTCCTACCATATTAATATAGGAGTTCACTGGCAGGAAGCCACTTATGAAGGAAATCCAGTATTGATATTGATTTCTGTTAATTTCTGTGTACATACAGTGGCAAATACAGAGTTCTGCTCTGAAAAGGCACTCTGCAAATATATTTTTGTGGATTTCCAGCCGATTCTGTTTCTGAGTTGTGGCAAGGAGCGAACGTTCATATATGACTAACAATACCGATTATCTTTTTCCTCCTTAAACATCAATACCGGAATCCTATCTGATCTCCAATGGTTTAAGTGGTTTCTCTTCACCACCATCCCTGGGAGTTAATTGAACTGTGTGTGCTGAGCTATGAGATGTTGTTATGTTTGTGATGAAGACTTTCAGAGTTGCTAAACACGTTCAGGACCTCTTGATGAAAGGCACGAAGGAAGAGCTACAACCTCAGCTCACGTGCGTGCTTCTGAAAGTTCTTCTAGCTAATTTGATAATAAACAACATGGACATACTTACATTGCATTGGGATGAAATCTCTCACTCTGTAAAGACTTGAGGCACTAGGTCTGCATGAGTTGGATGTGGGAGCAGTCTAGAGGTGTTTGCATGATTCTCTTCCTTTGAGATTTCCTTAGGTGCATATTGTTTGCCCCCTCTGCCAGGTAACTTGAACGAGAGGCTGTGTTGTATAAGCAGAAAAAAGAAGCTCAGTCCATTAGTGGTGGTTGTAATGTGTTTCTCAGCACCAGGGAAGTATCACAGGCAAGAACGTCATTCACATCCAATATTTTATTTCTTCATGTTCCCCATGAAATAAAAAACATTGAACTTTTTACTGCCAGTTTACAGAAGAGTTGCACTTCAGGCTATTTAGGAGTCAGATTTAGCTTGAAGGTAAATCTGGGTATAAGTCCTTAATTTTAGAGGAATGAAGCCTCGTTCATTAGATGCTTACTGAACAGCAATCACATCCCCAACATGTGTGTCAGCTTGCCTTTTCTTGTGTCTTTAATAACTATTGGGTCTTTGTCTTCATGTGCAAAATGAAAAGTGCTACAATTTGCCTAAAAATTTTAAAAATTAAAGGCAATTCTAGAAAAATTGGGGGAAAAGAAAAAAAGCAAAAATAAGTGCACAGGCATGTTTGTGTAAGTAATGGAGAAAAGACTGGATGTGCTTAAAACTACAGAAGTGATATGTTCCCTCGCAGTGTTTCCAGAAAGGTGTCGATGCAAGACACAAACCAGAAGACACCAAATCTCCGTGGCTATATACTATACAGTTTCCACTTGATTGAAGGACTCACTTCTTTCCCTGCTTCCTTGTCTGACTCCACCGTCTGTAATTGCAGACATTTCTGTTTGTGGCAGGCAAAGAACAGGAACTCATTGCCTTGAAGTGTTAGTTACAGATGTATTCACACCTTTCTCGTATATAGTGCAGATTTCAAGTGTGGCAATCTCCTTTGTAAAGAAAACACATTATGTAGGTTCTCCATATTGTGCAGATGAGTGAAATACCAAATACACAGAAAACCCTGATTCTTACACATGTTTGTCTATCACAGCTACAATAATTTTGCTCCCACTAACGCAGAATTTCATGAGATACAAAATAGGAATTATAAGTAAGTTAAACCAAGTCAACATTAGATTATACACATAAAACTGTTGCTGTGCAATAAGAGTTTGCAATAACGTGTGGTTTCAGTGGTTTCAGACCATCTATTGTTTATCAAATTCAAAATTGTTTGCAAAAGCCTTTTTTTTTTTTTTTCTTTTGTAGATTAGATGTACATGGACAGAAAATAAATCCATAGGTGCCACAGTCAATGTTTTTACTTAATGCTTTGGTTTTACAAAAGTTTGCTGCATCATGCAAGTTGGCAAATAACTAATTTGGTAGTGATTTAACAAATTTGGTAATGATTTAATAGTGTTAGAATCTCTATTTATTTTTAGGATTTAGTAGATATAGTGTATTTCAAATATTTCAATTGTACTTTTGTCCATTTCCATATATTGGAAATTCTCATTTGTTTAAATTTAATTTTGATTTTTGAGGTTTACATTTTTGACATTAAAACATTTTTCTTTATATATTTTTTTTTCATATTTTAACTGATGAGTCATACAGTTATCTGTACACAGGATTTTTCCATCCTGTGTTTTAATTGTTCTCAAAATCTGGTAGTAAGATATTAAAATCACACTAAAAGCAGAAACTAGCTGAGAAAAGAATGATGTACTTTTTAAGCTTATGCAGTCAGAGGAAACACTCAGAATTAACCTTAGAAAATATGGAGTGGGTTAGGAGGCATTCAATGGAACACAAAAGAGATAAACTTGTCACAGAAATCTATCATCTTTAGTTACATCTTTGTGTGATTTTGGGGCAGTCCAGGGTAGGCATTGCTGTCAAAATCGGAGCAGAAAAGACCTTATGTCTCTAGTAGTTCAGGGCTTGGGGCTGGCACTTGAGATGTAGAACATATGCTCTGATAACCTCTGCATGAAAGAGAGCCGCCCCAGTGGGAATGGGAAATGCAAAACAGCTCCACCTTTGATCTCAGGCTGGCTGCTGCAGACTGAAGCTGTTAATACACCACAACCAAAAGCTGCTGTTACCAAGATGGTTGGGGGCTAATATAATACTGGGGTGGTTCTCTTCTCAGCTGTGGCAAATGGTTACAGATTTAACCTCTGTCCTGATCAGGCATGGGAGAATGCATACAAGGCACATATATGTAAATATACATACAGAGAGAGGTTAAGAAGTGTTTTGCAAGAGGAAACTGTTCTAGTACACCACTAATTAAGAGAAATAGAGGGGAACATTGAATTGCCTGACGAGTGCATCATAACATCATAACATCATTAAGGACCTTGCGGAAGGAAGGGAAAGGTGCAGGGAGACAGAACAGATGCTCAGAGAGAGAAAACAGACCATTAAATATAATGCACTCTATGAATATTGAAAACATAATACACAGATAAAGAGATTTTAAAATTTGTATTCAATTTACTTGAATAAAATTTTCCCTTAGCAGTGTCCGTGCAGAAACCTAAATTAACACCATCACTTGTGTGACACTGGCAAATCAATGCACCAAGTCTTAATGCGTTTTTATGTTTCTGTATTCTATTACCTCTTCACACAATTGAAGATTTCTTCAGGGATCTCGAAACACTATTTGTTCATAGTGACTAAGAGAGGAAAAAGGGAGTTTAAATTTGTGTGAGTTGTACTGGTCTGCTTGGTGAAAGTAAAACGTGGAGGAGAAATGAAGTTTAGTTGAATTAGAGCTGAGTGGGCATGGCATAACTGAAATCGTATATGTGATGAACATCACTCTGTCATTTGCTGGGTAAGGCAGTTACGAAGCCAGCAAAAGCTGCAGAGTCGCTGGACATACTGTGATCAGCAGGAATTTGAAGAACCACAGGGAGCTACTCACACGATGGGTTATATTTATCATCATATAGCTACGTCAACGGGGTGCACTAAGGTACATTTGATCAGACAGATTTTCTTGCTGTTAATTTACTAAATTTGGCTTTGGGTTGATCACTACTACCTCTGTGTCTGTTTCATCAATGCATCTCTAGTAAAATCCCTAATGTGCATCCATATATGTACTTATTTTGTGTGGTGCAATTAATATATGTTTTTTCTCCTTTATCATTCAATCATTAATTTTCATAGGAACAAGAGCTGCTTTGGGATTGCAGGCACTTATTCTCCAATTTGGCAGAGCTGCATCATTTTCATACAGCTAAAATTGAGACCACTGTACATATGGTCTTGTATCTCCTTTTCTGAAACATTGGCTAATTTAGGCAAACTTCAGGCAAATTCTGCAGCTCAGTGTACTATCACACAATTAGTTTCCATCTTGTCTTGCAGTCCATGTCTCTTCTCATTTCTTCATATCACTAACTTGTCAGCTGTGCTGTGAATTCAGATTTCACTTCACAACAAGCATGCCTGCCTAGGACATACTTTCTCTTCTCATTGCAACATATCACTTCCTTTCTACCATTTGTTCCTTTTTTGATGCTATTACCTATGCTTCTACGTGGTTTTGCTCCTTTTCAGTATAAGATTCGAACATACTCCCTTGTCTAACCTTTCCAGCAATTTCAGAGTTTTCTGACCAGATTGCTTAGACATTATCTATCGCCATAAATCACCAGAAGCTATTGAAGAATCTCCTTTATGTCATTTGAGCCACAGATAATAGCACATTTATAAATTGTTGCTAGACAAAGAAAACTTAAAAACTAGATACCTGCCTAGGGAGGAATTTCTGCATCAGTTCAAGAAAAAACATATCAATTTGTTCTTACAGTTAATGCAAAAAGTTCACCAGTAGGACCAGATTTTAAATACTGGGTCTTTCTAAATACAGAAATGCTCTGCTGATATAAGAGGACATGTTAGAGTAACAGGTATCACATACTATATCCCATTCACCATGAATGTCTTTGTTTATGATCTCCTAAGCATTTTTAAAACTGAGCCAAATAGAATTGTTGAAAATAGTTAATAGTCAGTTACACAAAAAAGCCAAAATAATCTGATTTGAGAAAAGCAAAACACCTACTGTTTCAAAATATCTCAACTTCCAAATATCAGAGTTCGCTTTGTCACTTTACACAGAATAAAGCTTTCAGTAAGCCAGTTAAAATAACAAACAGGTTTACTACCAATTTAATAATTGCATGCAGTATTTTACCAGAGATAGATGTCACTAAAATAGCATGAAAATAGACAGGAATGACAGGTAATTGGGCTGAGCTGCAATTAGCTACAGTAGCAGGAACACTCCATTTCACTGTCACTGTGCTCTGAACCCAAGTGGTATAAGATGTGAGAGCTCCTCTGTGATCATTCCTTGCATCTGTGTAGCCACACACACGAAGGAACAGTGGTGATGCAAGGTGACACACAGATGTTGCTTGTGCTAATCTCCCAGGAATGGAAGTTCCTTAACCAAACTCAATCCTTCCTGAACATGTACGAACAAAGCAAACCTAAAAGTACCACCTGTTTCCACATCCACCAAGTTGCAGCCATAGAATGCTTGAACATAACTATTTTGTTTTTTCCTTAAAACAGAATTTTTCTAGAAAAATGTTCCCTATTCTCTTTTCCAACTCCAGACTTTAATTCACATAGCTGGTGATTGCCCAGCTCTCTAATGTACAAAGACCGTCATAGAACCATAGAATGGTTTGGGTTGGAAAGGACTTTAAAGCTCATCTAGTCCCAACCCCCCTGCCATGGCCAGGGGCATCTTCCAATAGATCAGGTTGCCCAAAACCCCATCCAACCTGACCATGAACACCTCCAGGGATGGGGCATCCACCACTTCTCTGGGCAACCTGTTCCAGTGCCTCACCACCCTCTGCGTAAAGAATTTCCTCCTCACATCTAATCTAAATCTCACCTCTTTTAGTTTAAAATCATCCCCCCTTGTCTTATCATTATCCGTCCATGTAAAAAGTCTCTCTCTATCTTTCTTACAAGCTCCGTTTAAGTACTGAAAGGCCAAAATGTAGTCTCCTCCAGGCCTTGCCTTCTCCAGGCTGAACATCCCCAGCTCTCTCAGTCTTTCTTCATAGAAGAAGAGTCAACTGCTCGTGCTACTTTAGTATCACCCACAAACTTACTTAGTGCACGTTTGACTCCTGTGTCCAGAGCATTTATATTAGCATTGAAGAGCATTGGCCCTAAAACAGAGCCCTGGGAAACCTCACTAGCGACTGTTTGCCAGCTGACTGTAACCTCATCTACTGTAAGCAAAGAAGGTTGTGTGGGAGCCCTGGAGGTCATCTAGCTGGATAGTCAGGAGGGACTGGATGACCTCCCCAGGCTCCTTGCAACCTGAATTATTCTGCGGTTCTATGTGTTAATATATATGGCTCAAGAGCCGTCATTTGTGCAGTTGAAGCTGAAAAGACAGTTTGATTGTAAGTCTACAAACCTGTAACACAGGACAATGAATATAAAGACAATAGCTTGCTTAAGGAACTAGTAATCTGAAGTGGAGATATTTTTGTCTCCATCAGAGAACACACCAGTTCAGTTCAAATCAGGCAGGCAAACTGTTCAATAAGATCAGTGAAAGGATAAATTTAGTCTCAGACTTTTTGCAATAGTCTGACCACAAGACAGAAACTTCCTGCCCCAACATTTACGGCTGTTCAGAGTCTCTGATAAGCAGCTAAAAGAAGTCTGGCCATAGAGTTTAAACTGTCTTGTTACTGTCTGTGAGTAGCGACACATAAACATGATGATATCTGGTGACACAAGAACAAAATAATAGACATTTGAATAAGAAAGTGATGAGCAAATGCACACAGCATTAAACAGATAGACCAAATGTTCAGTATTCTCCATGAGTATAAACAGATGTAGATTAGATAACTTCAGTAGAGCACAGGTCTGCCACTGTAGAAATTCAAATACACAGCACCTTTTACAGCAATACTGTATCTCTGCTTGCAGAAGCAATGTAGGGTTATGTTCACATATATCAAGAAAGAAAATTGCATTGGGTTGTTTTTTTCTTCACAAATTTTCATAACACAAATTATTCAACAAATGGAAAAGAGTCAGGTTACCAATTAGTATTTAAGAACATAATTTTTCTCCTAGTTGATCTGCTGTAAAAATAGGTAGTGTTGAGAGATTACTAGGATTAAATAATATTCCAAATGCAACATTCAAACTGAAGATATAAAATGAGCATTTACTTTCATGATGATGTTGAGTCAGATATGAAGGATTCTGATGGTCAATGATCAGCCACTTCTAAACCAATTCCCATTCTGGCATGCCAATTACGAGTTCAAAGGAGGCCCCTCTGGTTGTTTTAGCTCTGATTAATGCCAGATGGATCAACTTAGTTTTCATCTTCCTTCAGCAACTAACATATTTTAGGTACATTTAGTATTAAGGTCACGTGTCATCAGCCAGATCATTAACATCAAAGAGAAATAAACCAATTACGTCTCCCTGGAAAATATTTTTCTATTTTTATGATGACTTATATGGCTTATAGCAAAATCCTCCCTAAGCTAAGCAATACAAAAAATAGAAATTTTAACCCACTGTGAAAAATTAGAAATAGATTCAGAAAGAATCTAGAGGGGGACATGTCTTATTTATTCATGGAAACATATATGATCAGACGAATTGTTTTCAGTGTACCCACATGTTTAAAACAATAAAGCTCATAAAACACAAAGTATTTTTCTTCACTTGATTAAAAAGCAATGAAGAGTTGTCTCAATTTGGGATATGAATTTAGAAATAAATTTTAATTTTATGGTAATATATGAAAGACTGGTTCCCAGGTGCTTTTATTGCATCACATTTATACTTAAAAAGAAAAAAAAAAAAAGGGGGTGTGTGTGCAGTCCAAAGTAAGAGAAATTGTCTGGAAGATGTGTATAAGCTGCTGCTGCTAAAAGAGGCCAGCACAGACTCGTGAGCAGGTATTTTGCAAAGGCCATTACACAAGCCTAGGAGCGCAGTAATGAATCACTACTGCCGAGTGCTGTATATGGCAGTACCAGTGGTTTATCTAGATTTAGATTTTGTGTTGGAACAATCCCATCTGATTTGTAGTGCAGATAATCTACACATATCTGAATAATACAATTAAATTTATTCTTTCTTCAATAGCACTCCAATAATAACAACTAAAAAAAAAAAAAAAAGCACAACTCATGACTTCACCACTTAATCAATCTTTTTCCAAATCACTTTGTTTCCTCCTTCTTCTGTTGCTATGTAGAATGCTTGAAAACAAGGTTAGGGAAGAAAAACACAACCTCATTTTATGCTGTCAGTTGGAGAAAATTACATGTTACTTCTTATTAGGACTTTTGTTAACAGTTGCTATTTGTTCTCAGCATGAAAGAACCAGCTTCCCCCCTCTCAAAAACAAAGCCTACCTCAGGATGCCCTGGAGGCTGGTTCCTCTCCAGGGATGGTGAAGTGCAGTCCCAGCCAGGGGTAAGCATTCCGCCTGGGTCTGACTGCAGCTGCACGCTGCACAGCACTGCATGCCCACAGGGCTATGCCAGGCAAAACCAGACAGTGCGGCTCAAACTGCAGAGAGGTTGGTGAGGGGAAGAGGCCTCCACTCTTCTGTTCTCCTGCTGTGCCAGTCCTCAGCTGGGAAGGACGTGGCAGATGGCGGGGCATGGTGACCAGCCTCCACAGATGCAAGACGCACACGGTGTACCTCGGGGCACAGAGGCAGTCTTTCCCCAGGCAGGAGAAAAAGCAGCTCTGTCTGCTAGAGATGAGGCAGGCCTGGGTGTGGAGAGAAGTCCCAAGACTACCCATCAATAGTAATTTAATGGCTCGCTTTCTGCTCCATGTAGATTTCTTGGCAGTATCTGCAGGACTGACACAGTCCTTCAGCACGGCAGGTTAGATATGCTTGTTGTGCCTCCAGGGGGAACATGAAAGCCTGAGTGGCGCACTGAGGCTCCTCACACAGCAGAGGGCTAGGCAGAAGTTAGGCTCTAATGCCTTCATTAGTGCCCAAAGCAAGGAACTGCCTGGATCTAGCTAATGAGAACAACTAAACCAAGAGACTGCTCTCTACCACCACCTGGCATCTCAGACTAGCTCCAGGTCTGTCATTATTGACACCATAGAGAACAGCAAAGGCTTAATGCTGACAAAGAAAGATAGGTTACTCCCCTAGAAATACAATTTTCTGCAAGGAAATGCTGTTAACAGTTCTTGCCTGTGTATACACTATGCCTCATCTTGTTCTGGAGGATGAAAAAACAGACTGTTAGTACTGGGTAAGTCAAAATGATACACATAAAAACAGTATGTTCCATACTGTTCTAAACCTCAATTACATTCAGATCAGCATTAGTTAAAATAATAAGCATCTGGCAGTGTGGGATGGGGACTTTTTTAGAGCTTCAGAGAATCACCACAGAATTTTATTGCAGAAAACCAGTGGTTGATGTCTGAGGGCCAGAAAGCCAGTAAGATGTCCCTTTTTGATGGAGAAGAAAAATTACAGAGTCATAGAATCACAGAATTATTTAGGTTGGAAAATACCCATAAGATCATCAAGTCCAACCATAACCAAACACTACCAAGTCCATCACTAAACAATCTCCCTAGGTGCCACATCTGCATCTCTCTTAAGTACCTCCAGTGATGGGGAGTCTGCCACTTCCGCCAACAGCCTTTTCCAATGCTTGACCACCCTCTTCATGAAAATTTTCTTGCTTTAAACCTCCCCTGGTGCAACTTGAGACCATTTCCTTTTACCCTATCACTTGTCACCTGACAGCAGCCTCCTTTCAGGTACTTGTAGACAGTGATGGGGTCTCTCTTCAGCCTCCTCTTCTCAAGACTAAACAGTCCCAGTTCCTTCAGCTGTGTCTTGTTTTCTGGTCCCTTCACCAGCTTTGTTGCTCTTCTCTGAATGCATTCCAGCAACTCAGTATCTTTCTTGCAGTGAGGGGTCCAAACCTGAGCACAGTACTTGAGGTGAGGTCTCACCAGCACCAAGTACAGAGGGACAGTCACTTCCCTGTTTCTGCTGGCCACCCAATTTCTGATGCAGGCCAGTATGCCATTGGCCTTCTTGGCCACCTGGGCACACTACTGGCTCATGGTCAGACCTCAGGTCCTTTTCTGCAGGGCAACTTTCCAGCCACTCTTCCCCAGACCTATACAACTGCATGGGATTTTTGTGACCCCAATGTAGCACCCGGCATTCAGCCTTGTTGAATGTCGTGTGGTTGGACACAGTCCATCAATCTAGTGTATCCACATCCCTCTGCAGAGTCTTGCTACCCTCAAGTAGATCAACACTCCCATCTAACTTGGTGTCATCTGCAATCTCACTGACATTGCACTCGATCCCCTTATCAAGATCATTGATAAAAATGTTAAACAAAACTGGCCCCAATACTGAGCCCTGGGGAGCACCACTTATTGCCAGCCACCAATGGGATTTAATTCCATTCACAACAACCCTTTGAGACCAACTACTCAGCAAGTTTTTTACACAGTGACTAGTAAATCTGTCCAAGCCATGAGCAGCCAGTTCCTCCAGGAGAATGCTGTGGGAAACAGTGTCAAATGCCTTGCTAAAGTCTAGGTAGATGACATCCACAGCCTTTCCCTCACCCACTAAGCAGGTCACCTTGCCANCACCCACTACGCAGGTCTCCTTGACATAGGAGATCAGGTTAGCCAAGCAGAACCTTCCTTTCATAAACCCAGTCTGACTGGGTCTGATCACCTGGTTGTCTTGTCCATGCTGTGTGATTGCACTCAAGATGATCTGCTCCATAACTTCCACTGGCATCGAGGTCAGACTAGCAGGCCTGTAGTTCCCCAGGTCCTCCTTCCAGGTCTTCTTGTAGGTTGGAGTCACATTCTCTAACCTCAACTGGGACCTCCCCAGTTAGCCAGGACTGCTGATAAATTACTGAAAGTAGCTTGGTGAGCACTTCTACCAGATTCTTCACTACCCTTCAGTGGATCCCATCTGACCCCATAGATTTATGTCTGTTCCAGTAGTGTAGTAGGTCACTAACCATCTCACCTCTCTTGGATTATAAGGGCTTCATTCAGCTCCGAGTCTCAGCAGGATGGGTACCCCAAGAACAATTAGCCTTATTAATAAAGACTGAGGTGAAGAAGACATTAAATACTTCAGCTTTTTACTCATCTCTCATCACTATGCAGATTCATGCAAATTAGAAAGAAAACATATAAAAACTGTAATATACAGCTTATCCAACTTCCACAACAGATAGCAGGTGAAATTAGTCTGCCCCTACAGTTGTGCAATTTCTGTGCATATCCACATGTGGCAAGTTATTTTTGAAATATGAAATGAGATCAAATATTTAATGAATATGAATATGTGAAATATCAGTTGAACAAAATAATTCCGCACTATGCAAAATCCTTCCACACGACATACAGGAAGTGCAAATTGCTTCACAGAAATTATTCAGATCCCCAGAAAAGACAGTGTGGAGACTTCTCTGAGTGAAAGGCTTTGTCAGGTTTCACAGAGTGAGCTTTAGGACTTTAGGTATTGCCTGAAGAGCTGTATGTCATGGGTTTAGAGTGCACAGGACTGTATCTGTTTTCAAGCAATCTGTACCAGGAGGACATTGTCCCATGGTGTGAAAGTCTGTGTACTCCTTATCATTCTGACCATATTTGCTGTAAGAGCTGTGGCACTACTCTGAAGTGAGTACCAAGCCATACCCCTAACCATGCGGGGGAAAATGTAAAGGCAAATCAGTCACTGTACTGGTAGAGTTAATGACCTCTCTTCATACATCTTTAACACAGGACTCAACTTGCTGTGTGAGAAAAAGCACTTCAGTGTGGATGCATAGGAGTGCTTTCATCTAAAGAGCACTGTTTGCTTGTGAAGTGTGTTTTTATTGTACCAAATTGCTGTCAGGACAGGTAGTGGGCAGATGTTTGCATAGCAAACAGATGGTGCTGTTCTACGTATACCTGTCCCCAGTCTGCTTGTTATTGTCACTCTGGGGGAGTTTGCTATCCCCACCACTTTGGCTGTTGGAGGGGATCATGTGAACTCTTCATAGCCTGCTACAGGCAAAGTCAGCTAGGCTGGCTCCAAACCCACAGCAAGGGAACTTTGCATTAGTTGGGCTGATTTTGCTGAAGTAGATTAAGAAGAATTTGCACAGCATCTTCCACTGGCATAATGGTGGGAAGGTGCCTTGCAGGTGCTGGTAGAATTTGATGGTGAGGGCATTAAGCCAGACACAGGCTCCACTGAGGTTCAGAGTTAAATGTCTGTGTATAGCTGGAGAACATTTTGCCTAGACACTATCTCCACATCAGTAGAAGGAGCCCATTACAGACATGACCTCAAACCCAAGTCTGTATATTTGTGTATTTATGCTGAGGCAGGGAGGCAGATGTTGCTATACTTATCAAAATCTCTACAGTTTTAAAGGTACAATCTATCTTTTTTCCTTTCTTCCAAATCTGAAAAGCAAGAAAGTTGGCTTCTTTCTTTATAGTAGAGGTAATTACCTCTACTATACATGTCTTGGACATGCATCTGTAATTTATTTCTGCTGTCTCTGGCTTTGCACATGGTACTGTTCTTGGCTACTGCAGAGCAAGAAGCAAATAATCCATTTTAATTTAATATCTGGCAAACAATAGTTGAGTGTCTTTACAGCCCTCTTCACAACCAAATGCCTTTTGTTCAACAACTGTGTATCTTCCTTTACAGGCAAAACTTTATGATAAATTATGATAAGCTCTGCCCCTTTGCCAACTTATTTAACTTTACTTAGAGCTGTATTCCAGAGCCATTCATCTGCAAAATATACTTCTGTGACGAAGTGAACAGAACAGAGAGGTGAAACCATGCCTCAGTTCTTTTAAATGCCATTAAAAACCTGCTCACCCTATGAAATCAGGTACTTTTCTTAGGAGTCATCACAGTAGGAGGTGAAAATTTTGAAGGAAAAAAAAAAAAAAAAAGCAGCCCAATGCCACCCAGACTAAGAATGTGCTTTGAAAACATTGCTTTCTCCTTAATGCTTGAATCTGCTTTGTGATTATAACACTGGGATCTTTGCAAGCAATTATACTAACTTTTGGTGGTTTACGCTATGTTTATTTAGTTTCTTAAATATGAATACAAGATCAGAAATATCAGAAAAGGTTCCTAACGTCAGATTTCTGAGTGTATGCATTAATGTGGAATATAAAAGTGAATGTATATACTTCATACATATTTGTAAAGGTATATACTCTTTTTAAGAACTCACACTATAATGCTACTGTGCCAGTCAGTGGCAATAGTAACAACCTGACAACTCTGGAAACTCTCTTACAGACTCATTCACAGACTATGGCCAAGATGGAATCAATATAGTTTCACAGATATCATGAATCATTGCATTTTACTCAATTATTGCACTTTATGGCATTTGTTTGACTGAAGCACAGCTCTCAGAATAGAATGTATTCCTGATTGTAAGGCTGCTCTTGATGTTTGGAGAAAGATCTGAATACTTTGATAGTTTTTACTCAGCTAAGTACTTTCCTTCTTTTAAAAATATGTATACTTGACTATCACTTATGATAGATCCATATTCATCTTTCAACCATTGCCTGGTGACCTTCCTCAGTGCAATAACAATAGTGATTTACAGTTCAGGGCACTGACCTGAGGACTTACTATGGAAATGATTCACCTTCTTTTGAAGCATCAGCTATACCTCTGCATTAACACCTGAAAACCCTGGCAACTTTGCTGTCCAGGGTGTGGTCACCAACGGTGATCTCGGTTCACAGCATGCTCATACACCTGCAAATCTGAAGGAGTATGACACATCAGAAAAGAGATGCCATAGTTTTAATAAATTAATTTACCACTCTGTTAACAGTGGATAATTTATGTGCCACCGCAGCAATTCAGAACTGATGCACTTTCTTTTAGCAATGCTGGGTCTAATGGAAAAGCATGTAGGTGATTAGCTGCTGCAGCTCCGAAGTGGGCACAGAACTGCTCCTGGAGTTCAGTCCCTGCACTGAAAGCTGCAGTACAACTGCAGCACTCCTGCCGGAAATTGCTGGCTGAGCTGTAAGTTAGTTGGAGTTAAACTCCTCTAGATGATGTAAAAGAAATGTGTCCTTCTCATGCTCATTTCTTGGATACCCTTATCAGCATAAATGTGATGTTGTAAAATGACTGTAGACTGGCAAGGTTTGCTTTCTCCTATGCACCAGCACTTTCAACTTGGCACTTGCTAACAAAACAAAGAGCTTGGAGGGGTCAAACAATGTAATTCCCATCAGTTAACCTTTTCGTACCTTGCAGTACACAACGTGAGAAGCCCCAGAATGACCACAGCACAATTCTGAAGCCATGAAGTGTGGGATTTCTGACCAAAAAGGTGACCACTCCTTTCAAAATGTCGCATCAATGTGTAGTCGCTATGATTTTCATCACAAATATATTTGTTGTTGTGAACACATTTTCATCAGAAAATAACTAAATCATCATGGATATGTGCAGTGTGTTGTAGGTCATTAAGAAGAGATACAGAAAATGCATGGTTCCAAGCACAGGCATGCCGTTAAGTGGCACTTCATTTCCTTCTAATGGCAGTGGAGCAATACCTCAGTTACTGACAAAGAAGAAACACCTTTCAGATACACTAAATAAATCTTTGACACCACCACTTTTGAAAACAAATATTTTCTTTATTTTTTTAAAACTAAACCTCCACCATCTGTTCTACTCTTTAATTACAAATGCATGATGCAAATAATTCACAAATGTGTCATAAAAAATTGAATAGAAATAATTTAGATCTCCTCTTGTGTATCTCATGATCTTAATTCCACTCAGGAAACATCTGCTGTGTTTTTCTCCCCTATTTCAGGCAGTTGGAGAAATTGGTCCCTTGACACAGTGAAATCTCTGCCATGGCTTGTTGAAATCCAGGATGCATCAAAGGACCAATGTGTGGTGCTTTAACTTCGGTAAGTAGCTGAGCAGCACCTGAGGTCCCTTTTGGAGCTGCCTGGAGCTGGCTCTTATCTAACGTGGGGCAGCTTCTGGGCTCTGCTCACAGATGTCAATCCTGAACTCCCCTGCTACCAAAACCTTGCCACATAAGCCTACTACACCATGTCTCACTCTCACGGGCTGCACTTGAACATTTAAACATGCACTGAATATATTCTATGGATTTTCCTATAATGTCTGCTTCCTTTCCTTTCCTTTCCTTTCCTTTCCTTTCCTTTCCTTTCCTTTCCTTTCCTTTCCTTTCCTTTCCTTTCCTTTCCTTTCCTTTCCTTCTTCAAGAATACTACTACCTGGGAGGAAATATTCAAAGGAGAGAAATGAAGCAAACTTCATAGGTTCTATGGTGATCTCTCACTTTATAGTTATAATCTGGTGAAGGAAAAAATCATGTCACTTTTTCAAGACATGGGCCATAATCTCTTTACAGAGGGTAGCTGTGCATGTGAGTAAGAATCAACTTGTTATGTCAGCGATTATCTAGGGCTTGAATGCAGTCCCAAATGCTATTTTATCTGAGAGAAATAGAGAAAAATGTGACCCCTTCTTCCTTCATTTTTCCATCATTTGCATGCTTTCCCTTAAATGGCTTTAAACTTTGTGTGGCAAGCTACACAAAAATTACACCAGGAAAATGATCCAACTGAAGTCTGGCCTAACAAGAAAAGAGACCGCTCCCCAGCCAGGGCAGTTCCCTGGGTTTATTTCACCAAGGGCAATGCAAGTGCAAAAAGCCAGCAGAAAAAAAAAAAAAAAGCTAGGTCTACATGTTTTGGTGGTATGTAGACTCATCCTGGAGGTAATGCCAGTAAAGATGATTGGACAGCCCAAGTACTAAAGTGCTCAAGACTGTTTTTCCAGCAGGAAAAATAAATAAATAAAAATATATATATATTATTATTATTAATTTGCATAGAATTCCGGCCACAGAGCCAACACTTTTATTCCTATGCCTCTTCCTGAGCACAGAGCACTTGGATGGAGCTCTTCAGTCCTCAGAGCTCTTGTTTTGGCTCCAGAGATGATCTCTTTCCAAGGAATGCAAGACAATCCCCATCACTGAACATTTTGGCATTTGAAGGGAAGAGGGGATTGTTTAGGTGTCATCTTTTTTTTCTTTTCTTTTTTTTTTTTTTTTTCCCTGAAAGAAACAAATATTCTGAGCAGATGGGAGCTGTTCAATTTGCATAACATCAAGATAAATATTACTGTTAAGAATGTGGTCACAACCAACTAGTTTGGGAAGGCCAAGAAACCCTTAAGACCACATGCTTTTCATTCTGTCCTTATCTTTATGTAACCTCAGGAGAAAGCCTATTTCTCTGGTTTGAAAACTTATAAGTCTCATGGTATGTTTTTGTTCTTGTCACTAAACTCCATACAATAGAGAGCTGTGCAAGAGCGGCTCATGAAAACTCAGCAGTGAGACGCTGAGACCTTGCCATTCTTTGCACTTCAAAGGTACACATTGTGCAGGAACGTAAAATCTGAAAAGAAAGAAACCTTGATTCAATGCATCCATTGAATAGCAGACAATTTATTTGACCATTCTTGACTCTGAGGTAGCTAGCAAACAGTGAGAGGGAAATGCTTTGTAATGATGATATCCATAGGATTTTTGTTACACATAGGTCAGGCTGTGACACAGCAAAGGAATGCATACTCCTAGATCAAAGCCACCCTTTTGAAGTCATAAGCAAGTAGGCCTCTCAGAAGTTATAAGAATACATCCAAAACATAATAACCATGAGTAAAACTTCAGAAAGGCATAGGACTAATCACTCTATTTTGTGCAATTCTCTATGTAACTATGTTACACTCAGTTGTCAAGTATTTCTCTAATGCACGTGGCTTTATTATCATAACCAGACTTCTTGGAGTGCTCTATTCTAAAGATTGCTGCAATGTGAAATATAATAGATCTATCTAGGAGTATTCCTTTTGCTGTTACCTTCTCAAGCTTGGCAACTTCTTTACCTCAGCAGCAGGTTTGTTTTCTCTTCTACTTTATGAAGTTGAAAGGAAATTTCTCCCTTGCCGTGAAGCAGTATGCAAATGCTTTATAATTATTATATCTCTCATTCACATCGTGCCTCATCTTACTGAGACCACTGTTTATCATTAGATAAGGTAGCTTGAAAGCCACATTCTCAAATATATTTAGATAGATCTGCATGCATGTGTGCAACTATGTCTGACTTCTATACATTTTTTAATGATGAAGAAAAAATATTTGAAGAGGGTTAATTAGCAGAAAACTGTTTCAACTGAAAGACAGAGGCATTCAAGAGGATAAAAATGAGAATTTCTTTCTTTGTTCATTGGCTACATGCTGCAAGTGACATATGCTTTGAAACCCCTTTTTCATGGCCTCATTGATTTCCGTAAAGGGACACTTCTCAACAGAACAACATTTGCATCCAATAAAGAAAGCCTACAGACAACATATTGAAAACATCCAGAAATCTACATCATCATTCTCACATATTTTGTAGTGTGTAGGGAATATTCTACATTCCACCCATCAACACAAAAATCTCTCTGACTTCAGTAATATCAGGTTTTGAGATAAAATACAGAGCTAGGCATCTTCTGGAAGAGTAGATCAGACAGATCTACAGAAATTACCTCAAATACCTCATGCTCAGCACCATCCAGCTGAATCTGTACACCAGTGTCACCTTAAAGGCATTGTCTACACTTTATTCCTCTGAGGCAATTGGAAGATGTATTTGTGAAAACTGGCATGGAGGACAAATCAGAGGTTTGCAGTGTACTAACATTTTCCTTCATTAATGCCAATAGAATGGTTTTACCTTTTCCTCTGTTATCTTCTGCTTCAGCGATACTTGTAGAAATATATAAAACAGCTTCGGTGGCTAGCTTGGAACCACAGCTTTAATCCTACTTTCCAATTTTCTCAAAACTATTTGTAAAAAGAGTCGAATTGTTATAGGTTCAGTCCCTGTGCATTCAGCATTCAGTTCTTCCTTAGTGATCTGGAAGAGGTGGTAAAGTTTGCAGGTGGTACCAAACCATTCAGAAAAGCAAGCTGAGGACCAGTTGCGAATTACTGTGGAACGACCTGCTAAGACCCATGTTTTAAGGATCAGGTACAGAAATTCAGCATAGATAAAAGAGGAGGGACGCATGTGGGAAAGAAGACACACACAACTTTACACCCACAGCCGTGGGCACTGAGATGATCTTTATAACAACTAGTCTCATGAAAGCACAATTCAATGCCCCTGTGGAGTTCAAAAACAAAAGAAACGTTAGGAATTATTAGGAAAAGAATGTAGCACAGAGAATATCATTTTTTACACTGTATTAGTCCATGAAGTATCTGCAGTTTGAATATAGTCTTTTGCTTTCATTCCTCTCCTCTCCAAATTTAGAAAATCAGCAAAAAATAGGGCAAAGAGTGACCATAATCTAAAGCTTGTAGGAAAAATAAAGGAAAGAAAGCTGACTGAGGAAGTGTATGGCAGCAGCCTGTGACTGGAATGGAAAAGACAATTTATGGATATGTGTTTAGTGTCCTTACAGAAGTGTAAGGTGTTCCTTGCAGAAGAAACAAGGGGCTAGAGTGCGGCAGGTTCAAAGGAAAGAAAAGGAGGTGGTGGCAAGCTACAGCTGTAATGTCATTCTTTCTTGCAGGCTGCTGTGAACGTCGGAGGAATTACATTGGTTCAAAAGGGATTCAAAACATACAGGAGGAAAATGATAATAAAAAAAAGATGAAAGAAAGAAAGAAAGAAAGAAAGAAAGAAAGAAAGAAAGAAAGAAAGAAAGAAAGAAAGAAAGAAAGAAAGAAAGAAAGAA
>VXAL01007484.1:2166-18835 GCA_013399475.1 Chauna torquata | reverse complement strand
AGAAAAAGAAAAAGAAAGAAAGAAAGAAAGATCAGCCAAAAACTGTATTAATTCAAAGATAACTTTGGCTCGGCAAGTTTCTGAGCACAAAATCTGAGCATAGATCACATGCTGTGACACTTGTAACTAGGAAAGCTTACCGTTTATTCCTCCTGTGCTTTAGCGCTTTCATAGACAGGCACTCTTCACTGTTCTGACAATAAGCCAGTCTGCTCTAGGAGGTCCTTTTGTTTGTTCTTATATGCATGAGTGGGAGGAAGAGTTTGTCTTAAAAGTAACTGTTTAAAGTATTTTTAGAAGACTTTTAAAATGGCAGTGTTCCTTAAATTGTGAAAAGGTTGGGAGGGATAGGTGATTGTTTTGTTTAAACAATAAAAAGTAAATAATTGTCAGTGAATATACCATTCTGGTCACATTTCATTTTAATCCACATGTCCTTTACAGATCCCAGATTCCATCCTCCTTGTCTTTGTGTCTTTGCCTTGCAAGAGAAAAGTGTTTTTNTTTTTTTTTTTTTTTTTTTTTTTTTTTTTTTTTCTGTTGGTTTCTATAAGGCTAGATTTCTATTTTTCACAAGTACATGTCAATTCTTCAGAAAAAAAACAGTGTGCCATATGAAGTAACCATTTTTTTCAAAGCAGGAAAATGCTTATCTCCTTTTCATGCAAAGGTAGATATCTTGCTGTCTATGCTTAAGTGTGCTGCCTTTAAGGAATCACTTTAACTGTGCATGTGTCTGTGTTGCCTAGCTCTTTTACTGGGAAACAAAGAGGATTTTTATTTTTTTTTATGTTTTCTAGAAACAAACTAGATACCTTCAGTATGCATGGATTCTGTTGGTTTACAGAGGAGAATAAAAGTAGTAGAACAATAGAAAATCCAAATAACCCAAAGCTGTAAATCCCATTTAAACTGCCCTTTCTTCTCTTTCTCAGTGGTCTAAAGCTTTCTTTCAAGCACTTTTACTTCTTTACTGTATTATGCTCTCAGGGGAAAAGAACTGAAGGTCCACTTCTGCATCTGTTGTTGTCAGTGGGAATTTTGACAGTGTTCTCAACAGCAAGAGTAGCTGACATCAAATTTTTTATATCCTTTCATTTCCTGTGATGATTTTGATGCCTCTTCAAGTGTGGGATTTATGTGTTTGAAAGGTAATTGCCTCCAATTCCAATTTTTTGCAGCTCACAGAACTTCAACACTCTGGGGTGAAGCTGAACTACCCACCTCAGAGATTATTCATTCTTATCAAAAACTATGTGCAAGTACCTCAGTGTTTTTGTAAGGGGATAAAATGGATGCAGAAACTGCTGATGGTTAACAGACTGTGACATCTTCTTCAAACAAAACTTAAGAGGCAGTAGAACATGCAAGATAATGAAGAATCAGCACTTTGAGCGTTGCACTTTCTGGGTTTCTTGGTTTTACATACAGAACTTCAACATCTCATGTATACATTTTCTTCTTTGTAATTATATATGCAGATGCTTATCCCTAAAGAAGCTTTACAAGTCATCCTTGGAACTGTTTTCTTTTGTTTCTTGGTTGTTCTCAAAACTGCAAATCTAATGAAAACAAAATGCATGACTGCAGATTTTTTCAACAGCTCGGAATCCACTTACCTAACATTATACACTGGACCAGTCAGAAGTGTAATTCATATGAAACTCTTGGTGTTAGGACCACTCAGAGACTTCTGAGATGTTCTTCAGAACATGGAGATCCCCTCCCCCCACCCCCTTACACAAAACAAGAAGTAGTCAGCAAATGGTTTCACTCTTTATAATTTCTATTGCTTCACCTAGCAAGGAGCATAAGGCATATCAAACAGGAATTCTGTTCACCGAGAGCTTGTGTGATTGACTGTATCACCAATGAAAGCAACAACCTTAGAGAACTCAGACGGAATTTTAGGATTTTTAAAGGCTGCTTTTCTTAGCCTAGCCAACAAGCCCTCTTCTTCTATGCTGACTTACAAAACTGACATCCAGGCTCAGGGGTTTAACTCATTCCCAGAGTGCTCAATAACCTGTCCCCAAAATACCCCATGAATTTCTGAAAGCTTGCAGGACTCTTCTGATAACTCTCTTGCAATGATGCATCTTCCTGGAGCAAAGCTGGGGATGCTTTGCACTTTGACTGGGAGCCAGTGGCAACTCACAGCAGCCTCATAAGCTGCTTTGAGAAGTTTGAGATCTGCACCTTCAGCCTGCTTGTTCCAAAGCAAGCATAAGAGATGTGCATTCGTTAACCTCACCTCAGTCTGTCCTCCCCCAAGAAAACATGAAACACTGCTCTGCATGAGCTCAGATATCTCCACAGAAGGGATTAATATAAAGCAAATCAATGTTTGATGTGAGTGTGACTTATGACTATGAGCAGTGTCATGTAACTGCTAGTCACAGGTGTCCAGGTTCTATGATGACAAGGTTCCCATTACAATACGCAAAAAAAAACTTTCATGAGCATGAGACTGAAGAAGCTTAATTTGTTCAATGATTTTCAGTCTGAATAAAGGATTTCAGCTTTGGTTCCATCATCCACATAATACAAATTAACTATAGAGGATACTATCTGCAGCATAGCCTGTCAATAATGGGCTTTTTGTTCATCTGCGACTGAAAATTCTTTTACCTTAACAGTATCTGAGATACATCCCCTCCTAAAGACTCATTTTCATTTGAACTTTTCTTGTAAGATCAACTGCATGAAACCATTTTGTGCATCTTTCATTCAGCATTCAAAATTTTAGGGGACAGCTCCTGACTTCCTGTTAAAAAGAGTATCTCAGGAAAAGGCAACAGACGGATTTCCTAGCTAAAGAGTTGTGGATTCAAATGTACAATCAGAGTACCTACAATGATTTTAAATGAATGTTTTCTACTGATGGGAGGACATGATTTTCTGATTGAACCAGAGCGTGTGTGCGCAGGGCATGAATCCCTTCTCATATTTGCGGCATCTAACTGAGCCTTCCAAGTCCTGAAATTGCTCCAGCAAATCGTGGAGAAGCATGTATACTGTAATACAGATGTTCAAAGGACTGGCATGAACTAATTCAACAGATAGGTGTTGAGGCTGAGAGTTAGGGAATGAGACAATGATCTCAGTCATCCACAGGGGCTTTATTGGCTGTAAATAGACTGTATAGGCTGAACCCATCACTGTGTACAATTACGAAGTTTAACAAAATAGCAGTTACATGACAAAACAAAAATAATAATAGAGGTCCCTCTCTTGCTGCGTGGTGTCAGTTCTGTCTGAGTACTAAAAAGAAGACATTTCTGAAAAAAAAAAAATACTTGACAACACAACATTGGAAAGCATATTACATTTTACTTCCACATTTCATGTGGGCTGAAGGGTTTCAGAACTGCAGTTCTGATGCTACCTGCCTTCTGTCAGAAGCACGCCATGCATATATTGAAAGATTTCCTGATTGTTGGACAGGATATCCTCTGCTTGGAAGGAGTTCCGGTGCTTCAGTTGTACTTCCTGTTACTGTATGAAGAGAGGCTTACAGTAAGCTACAACAATACAAGCTTACAAAATCAGATTTTTTTTTTTTTTTAAAATAAGATGACATTTAATAGACAAAAAAGTAACCACTTAAACTGCGTCATTCAAACTTATAGCAGTAGCTTTGGTTTTTGTTCTTCTGTTTTTCCAAGCATCTAAAAAATGCTTTCTAGGAAGGAAAAAAAAAAAAAAAAAAGACTAAAATCAACTTTCCTAGATCAAAACAATGTCGTCTATAATTCATATTCTTCCCTAGAAGTACTATATAAACTATACATTCACAAGTCCTGCTCTTTGGCTGACTTCATCTAGATCCAATACAGGCACACTGACCATCACAAGGCTGCCATAGAAGAGGCAGTTGGGGCAAAGGACTTTATCTGTGTGATCAGACAGCAGAAGGACATAAAAGCTAAGTGAGACTTGTAAATTATAAGGCAAGTGGTGGTGGGAGGAGAATCCAGAGCTGCTGAGTCCCAGTCTCTCCTCTGCATCAAGGACTGATCCGCACAGGCACCAGGCACAGGGCACTGACTGGGGAGTAAGGGTTTCATCACTGGCAAGTGGCACGTCTGTGTACTAATCTGCACCTGTACTTACCATGAAATTTGTTGTACAGGTGAGAAAATGATTGGTTCAGACTGACTTTTTAAGTTATTTCCACTCGATCATTTTTCAAGCTTTCACATAGTGCTTGCTACTTTCTAAGCAGTTGTATATGTTGTCAATCAGAGCGACGCTGCTATTTAAATTTTTTGTGGGACTCCTGGACAAAAGTAGGTGATCCTTTTATGGCTAAGTGAACTTACCATGAAAACCTTTAGGCTGTTACATGAATCTCTTTCCAAGTGTCATTTTGATAAAATGGCCTCTCTGATAACCACAGGAGGAGCACTCCCATTGTCACTGGGACACCTTAAGACTTGAAATGAGAGAATATGGTTGTGACTGTCATTCACTCCAGGATTTTACACAATTCTGTCCCTGTCAGTGTGAATCAGGCTAAAATCTCTGCCCTTATCTACCACAGTAAGAAGAAAACAGTGTGACATAATCCGTGCATCAAAAGAAGCGTGGCCAGCAGGTCGAGGGAGGTGATTCTCCCTCTCTACTCTGCTCTCTTGAGACCCTACCTAGACTGTGTTCAGCTCTGGGGCTCCCAGCCCAAGAAGGCACGGACCTGTTAGAGCAAGTCCAGAGGAGGACCATGAGGATGATCAGAGGGCTGGAGCACCTCTCCTATTAAGAGAGGCTGAAAATGTTGGAGTTATTTAGCTAGACAAGAGAAGGCTCTGGGAAAACCTTATAGCAGCCTTCCAGTGTTTGAAGGGGGCCTACAGGAAAGACGGGGAGGGACTCTTTACCAGGGAGTGTAGTGACAGGACAACGGTAATGGTTTTAAACTAAAAAGGGGTAGGTTAAGATTTAAGGAAGAAATTCTTCACTGTGACGGTGGTAAGACACTAGAACATGTTGCCCAGAGAAGCTGTGGATGTCCCATCCCTGGAAGTGTTCAAGGCCAGGTTGGAAGGGGCTTTGGGCAACCTGACCTAGTGGAAGATGTCCCTGGCCATGGCAGAGTGGTTGGAACTAGATGGTCTTTAGAGGTCCCTTCCAACCCAAACCATTCTATGGTTCTATGACTCCAGGCACTGTTATAGATTGTCTATCCATCTCCTGTTTCCACAAGTCTTTCTCTGACAGTCCTCTGAAGACAATATAATACAGGTAAGCACTCATTAAACAAGTAAGAGTTGCAGTGTCTTACCGTTAAAATTCACGTGCACTAATGAAAGGAAATATCTAGAGTGTTTATGGACTGCTGAACTTAATTAAAGTGCAGTCCTGCCCTGAAAATGAAGTTAGAAAAACGGCAATTACCCAGTAATTTCCACCAAGAAACAGGATTTTTAAAGACATTTTTAAGGTCAATTTTTCTTTTTAGTTCAATGCCATTAAAATAATAATAACAACAATAATGCATGATTATTTGTGGCAGGGCTTTTAAAATTAAGGATATTCATTTTCTTGTTTATTAAAATGCTGTCATTTCAAAGTTAAAATAAAATTAAAAATAAACAAGAACAACTACTTAAAAAAAACCCACGCCTCAAAACACATAAATATTTTGTATTTCAGGACTTTTTGGTTTTGAAAGAAAAAAAAAGAAGAAAAAATAAAAGAAAAAAACTTTAATCCTTGCTCAAGATAGACATTTTGAAGAGAATATCCTGAAATTTTTGAAGAATGGGAAAACATTGTGATTTTTATTTCCTAGTTCTGAATTACTACCTTTTCTGTATCTTGCCTGAGAAATTCATGTATTTCCCATTCCTTTCTTGTTGCAGCCCCCACTGTGGTGGGAAGGTCTCTGTCTTCCTTCAGTGTTGTACCTGCAGCGCAGGTGGTGTTTGCTATCAGAAACAAAAGTTCTCTACTTTCTTTCTTCTGCACTGCCTTTCTGAACATCTTAACAGGAAGACAAGTTTGAGTTCTTCAAAGCAGAGTAAGGTCTCTTTCCAGGCTTGCTTGAAGATTGTCCTCCTGGGATGAAGTGCTAAAGACAGAATATAGGAGGTAACTCACTGGTGTAATGATCTCCATGCAGTTATTCAACCATATGTTTTTCCCTGTATCTTTTGATAGCTTTTGCCTCATTTTCTGCTAGTGAGCACTGTTGTTTCCAAGAAGTCTTCACCCTCATAGCTTCTCTGATGCCTCTGCACTAAAGAAAGGTCTTAGTCTGACATGTCCTGTATTTTAAATTTGAGGTGTTTTTCTGTCAAACCAGAAAGACTATCTGTTGTATTACTGAGCATCCAGGCAACCCAGTGACAGATGACAATGCCCTTAGTCTTAGTCTTACTTTTACCTTATGGCAAGGATGGAACTTTCATGATGTTAGCCAGTTAATGACAATAAAATAAAATAAAATAAAATAAAATAAAATAAAATAAAATAAAATAAAATAAAATAAAATAAAATAAAATAAAATAAAATAAAATAAAAATGTTTTTAATGAAACAGAGAAACAGATGGGAAGCTAATCTAAGTAGTACAGAGAGTAGGTGGTCAGCTTTAATCTTCTTTGCAACTTTGCAAAAACTTACACACATTTACTTAAAGAAATCAAGAAGCAAGTAGGAAGAGCAGAGGCAATATTTGTAAAAAGAAACCAACGGCGAATCAATATTAATGATAAATAAAAACATTTAATAGAACTCTCTGTGTTTTTCTTTCAACAGACCTACTCACAAAAGGTTCATACCCATTCGTGTGCATTAAAGATTAGTCAGTCCAGTGTCACACTTAATGAACAATGGCAAATTAGTGTAAAATAGTTCAACATAAAACTTCATTATTTGTCAATTATCTAATATGTAGGCAGCTCAGGCAAAAATGTGTAAGGTGCAAATGGCTATGATCTATAGATATTGGTGGTAAAAAGTACTTCAGAAGCCCCAGATATATCAGTGCTTCACATGCATACAGCAATACTATATATTCAGGTCAGTAACTAGGTGCTATCTGAACATCAGCTTGAAGTTGACAGTCTAGAATATAGCTTCTTTAAAAGTACAAATTCCGTTTAATTCCAGATTATCACTGCATTTTAATGGAGCCTTTTCTTAAACTTTACTGGATCGTATTCTACAATACTAGCATACCTTTTCATTTTGTGTTTGTTGTTCTCCAGAGTTTTTCTCGTCACATTCAGATGACTGTATAATGGAAGCTAATGGAGCTGTAAATCACAGTATATGGCAATTCATATTATCACTTTTCCTGTGGCTCACACCTTTACAAATGGTAGAATTCTACCAGCACTTTTGAAGTGTACAAAAGCTTTCCCTGAGAGCCAGCACAGACCTACTGAGCACTAACTTTATGCTGAATGTTTACTGAATGGTAATTCCAACACTCTAAGATGAAACCAGCCAGATATTAACTCTGCTTCCTTTTTTCAAAGTACCACATGATAGTGTACTATCATTCCTCCTTTTTTTTTTTTTTTTTTTTTTTGCTCACAAATTGATTAAGAACATGCATGTGTAAGGATTCAAGGTACACTCTTAGACACTCAGGTACTTAAAACTCTTTCCACAGTTGCAAATTGGCTGGAGTAAGAATGCACAAATGGTTCGTGCCAACCCAAACCCAGGCGACAAATCCTAAGAACAAGAAAAAAAAAAAAAAAAAAGAAAAGAATTGAAAAACCGTTGATGAAACTATTTTCTGCAGGTTTCTGTAAAGAAATACCTCCAAACAAGCAGGTGAGATGCCCTCTACCGGCTGAGGAAATGGTGAGTACCTACAGTACAGATGTGTGCAGACCACGTAACCAGCTGCAGGCTGCAGCTCCGAAGGGGTGCTGATCATGCCACTGCCACAGAAATGAGAAGTGTTTCAGGCATCTGGGCCATGTTTTCAAGCTGAGTTGGCCAGGACAATAAACCTTTGCCTTGATGCACTTGACTAGTACATTAACTACCTGCATTCTCTGCGGGGCTAACCCAAGCATTTGAAGATATATTCCCCTCGAGCAGCTAAACTCCAGCACTAATTAGTAATCTGGCACAAATATTCTTGAAGCTTGTCTGGGTGCCAGAGCACTAGGATAAAATGCAGCAGAACAAAAAGCAAAAGTGGTCTACAAGATGTTTTTGAAAGTCACATGCTAATGACTTATTCCTCACACTAACAGAGAGATTAGAAGTGCTTAACAAATAGACATTTAAAAATCTTCTCCTTTGGAATAAAATAGTCACAAAATTTGACCCAGAAATTGGGAAAGGAAATAATCTGCATTTGTTAAATAAGTAACTATTCCAATGAGGCACATAAAATTGATGAAAAGTACATACCTACCCCAGACACCCCTAAAATAAACATTTCTAGTCCTATAAAAGATCTCAATATCCTTTCTGCAGTAGGATTTATCCCAAAGGATTGCCTGTATGGAAACACAAAGACAGTAATGGTTCTTAGCATGGTCTGGGTGTTAAACATGAGAAAGGTCAAAAAGAAATGTTATTTTGTCTGGCAAAACTTATTCATAGGATCACAGACACGTGCGCATAAACAGACACTCCAAATGATTTCATTAGCCCTTAGGCTAAACTGGTTGTTTCGATTGCTGACCAAATCCTATATATATGAGCATCTCATACACCAATATTCTCATAGCATGAAGGTACTTCAACACATATACTGGTAAATTTTGATCCAACCTCTATTTAAAGTTTGATTGTCTCTTCTCCTCTTGTGCAAGTGTATCTTTAAAGGTAGTGGATATTTTCATAGTTTATATTAACTCCATAGAATCATTCATATTCAGTTTGGAAGGGACTGCAGGAGGTCACCTATGTCTACGCAGAATTACAGACACAATTAAAAGCATTTATACCATTAAACTAACCCTTGCTACTTGCTATGGTAGTTCTCATTCTTGCTACAATACTTACAATATAAACTGGTCAGGGAATAAAAGAGGAAACAAACAAGAAGAAAATTTTTTTTTCCCTTAAGTTTCTTAAAATAAGCTAAGACGGAGCTTCTAATATCTATATTTTAATCTACAGTGAAGCTCAGAGAAGCTCAACTTTGCATGGCATGTAGGTATGAAAGTTAAGAAAACAAGTCTATATTCATCTTTGTGCAGGAAATTCACAGTTCTCATTCAGTCATTGGCTCCTAGAGCTGACATGCAAGCAGCACACGGTCTTCTTGCTACTTGGATATTTATTTATGCAGACTAGTCTTTAAAAATGTCCTTTTCATTGGGATCAGCTACAAGGATATGCTATTTTATCATGCAAATCAGCAGAAAGATGTGCTAATACTGACCTCCAGGAACCTGATACTCCAGTTCCTCGACTTAATCACTGACAAGACCAAATACTGTGACAAAGGAACACAAGTGAAACACTTTGAAATATAACATATAGCTGATAGACCAAGCCTAAAAATGTTCAGTGCAGCACTGTGGCTATAGGACATCAGCTGAAATACTGCTAGATTGATCCTCCCTAAAGCCCAAATGAACTTACCGGTAAAAAATAAAAATAAAAAGCGAAAACCCAATAAGCCATATCTATGCAATCTAATTAGCTTCTACAGCTGCATTAGGTGCAATGTAAATGGGAAAATTACACTGCATGCATGGACTTGAATTTCTAATGATGCATTGTATGTGCTCTATGCTCACTGCATAAAGCTGGTATCACGCTGCGATCACATTTGCAGCTTCCAGTATTCATGGTGTTTTGACCCCTTGCAAGGCTGTAAGTCTTACACAGGTCATTTATTTTTTTAACTGTTCTTTTATGTGTGCTTGTATACATCATTAAGCAATTTTATTTATTTATTTACTTATTTATTTTTCCTGAAAGTGTATGCAAATTATAGAGGCAAATTGCTAAATCAGCTTAGAGATGGGGCAGGGACATTAGTTCAAACCAGAGGTGGCTTTCTGCTGGGTTACCCTAATTTGAGTTAAAATCAGTTTTAAAAATGTGTCCAGCTTTTTCACTGAGTGCAATGCCACAGAAGTCAATGTGTTTATAAAGAGTTTGAAGAACTGATGAATATAACACCTTATTTTTTTCTACTGATAACCATTAATGAAAAAAATTTGCTTTCTTATAACAAACAAAGCATTTAATCATTTTATGCTTCTTAGGCAACAGGTTATCGAGTCCTTGTTCCTGAAAGGTTAACTTCTGACTTCAGACGCAATGGTGAAGCTTTTGCTGACAAAGTTTGGCAACAAAATTTTGTTCTCAGCATATTTAGAAAAACATCATCTATTTATCACTATGTGGAAAAAGTCTGCAATGTACCTGTTGTACTGCATTTTAGAGTCCAAGGCTAATGACAGTGCCATATAAAAGAGCTTTGCCCTTGAGCTCAGGTGACAGATTTTCTCTGATTACTGTAATCCAAACAGGATGCAAGTCTGCAGCATGGACTTGTTTTTCTATTAAAAAAAAAATATGTTCCTAATATATGTCTATAAGATGAAGTAATTTAAAATAGGTAAGGAAGGAAGTCTTTAAGTGCAGCACCACCAGCTTATCCGCGAACTGCATTCAATTTGTTCTGGGAGATGATAATGAAGCTGATGGCCCTGGTTGTAACTAACATTGCCACAAGTGACCATACTGCTTCTATCAGTGGCAAAAATGTCTTGTTAGCTGTAGTATCTTTTATGTCCAGCTCTCACTGAGATACCCCAAAGGAAGCTTAGCCTTATTTTCTCCTTTTGTCCCAGACTTGCTTTCCAAACTGCAAATTCTGCCTGCTGCTCCAGCTGCAAGTCTCAGCTCTCAGCATTCCAGGCCAGAGAAAGGGGCCTCTCCATCCCGTGGAGTTATGGCATTGCTATTGTGAGTGAGTTTGCTGTCACTCTTGGTAGCACTTCTCATCCTGCTTGCCTTGCCACAACGAATAGCATATGATACTGCCCAGGAGAAGCACCGAGGGAAATGCCACTTTTCAGATGTTTCTAAGAGAGTTTGAACCATTGGATGATTTCAGACAAAAAGAAAAAGAAAAAAAAAAGAATTTAGGTTTTCTGTCTTCAAAGCTGCACTTACTTGGATTTATAGATTTCCACTTTATATATATGTACGGAAATCTTACAAAATATGTGCATTTTTCATTAAATAATAAATTTTATTTATTTTCATTTCATTATTTCTGCAGCAGGTCTGCTGTTCTGTATTTCCCTTTCTGCAGCNTGTGGGCTGGATTTAAGTAAAAGAACACCAATTTAATTGTCATATTTGTCAAGAAAAAAGATTGTAAAAAATCCCTAATGGATAGCTATGAATGAATTATTTTATTAATTATGGTACAGCATAAGGGTTAGTTTGGACTGGGTTTATCAGGAAACAAATAAACACCCTAAGCAAGTAAAGAAGAAAATTTGCTGCGAAGTAACAGCAATAATCATCATCATCATCACCACCTACTAATAGACTTCTAAAGCCTTTCTTACTGTGGCAACTGCTTTCATCACACGGGTTAAACATGTTTCAGCAATCTGCTGAATTATGAGATGATTTAGTCACCTAATTTTTGACTCTGTGTGACGATCCCCTGTGAATAAGTCAAATTTTGGTTAAGCAGTACTTGAGCTGACATGTGCTTTTAGTTAGTAGTATTTGTTGAAAAGTAACTCAATACCAGTTTTCCTACTCTTTCAAAAGGCTTGTTTATCTAAGTTCTTTTTGCTATGTAAAAAGAATTAAAAAATAAAAACCAGAATAATTCTAATTTAAATTTTAAATTTAAGCAAATAAAGTATTAGAAAAAACATAAAGTACTGTATTTTTATATTTACTCCAAACTGAAAAATAAAAATTAATGATGTGATTTTGATCTTTTAGTTTCAAAAGCCCTTTTCACAGTTCAACTGAAATTCCCTTCCACATGTTGTCTCATCACCACAATATACTAAGTCTACAATGTCATATCAGCACAACACTTTTTCCTCTCATCAATTTGTCTCCTAGTGGTATAGAAAAATATATCTTTTAAAAGGATATCAGGAAAGCGAAAGTAACTGGGAGGGTGGGTAGGAGGGGGTGCAGAGAGAGAAGAAAAATAGCATATCCCAGTATCAAAATAGGTGATCAGTCTCAGTGACTGTGTTTGGCTCTCTTCTTATCTAACCAACACTTTTGAACTTTGGAATTAAATGAGACTTTGGCCCTTTATCTTATTGGAAAGAGGTGTAGGGAGAGGATGGGAGAAGGATACAAGCAACTTCTTCCTTTCTGAGAGTTCAGTACGCTTGAATTAGGCCTTCCAGGCTGGTCTCCTCACATACTGCACCCATGTTGCAAATGGAAAAGGGTAAGGAGGTAGATTTCCAAGAGGGTCCTGCAGGAATTGGTATAAAGCTGTGCTTCACGTAATACAGGAGGTAAATGTGATATTATAGATATACAGATGGTATCAAGACTCATGAGATGTTGAACAGTGGGGGAGCAAGAATAGATTCATGTTGCTTTGGAAGGAGAGCAAAGGCTACAACAAAAAAATTACATACAGGATACAGGAATTTGGGTTTTGGAAGGAAGCAATTGGGAATCTGCCCAGACAATCAGTAGCACTGAAAAGAGCTGGTATTCCCTGTTCAATGAGTTTGCACATAATCACCAAAATTGTCTTTGTGGTGAGAAGGTGAACATGAGTGTATGGCAAAAGCACAGATGTTTTGAGCAGGAATAGGAGAATAATTCTGTTGGGATGCTAATGTGACCATTACTAGAAGATGCCTATGGCAAGGCTATAGAAAGAAGATATGGCTGAAATGCAGAAGTAGTTAAAAGTTGCAAGAGCAGTTAAAAGAGTAGAAAAATTCTATAAGATCTTGGTATACTGAAGCTGAAATACTTATAGAAATTATCATAATCCATAACCTAATCAGGAGCTGTAACTTTATCAGAGGAGTCTTCCATGTTCCTCTAACAGACAGAGCTACAAGCTGAAGCTAGACATCCTCAGAGTACATGTAAAGTGTGTGATGAAACATTAAAGATAATTAATTCCTTGAGCAATGTAGTAATGATTCTGGTGAGTCTTCTCAGAGCAGCAACACTAGGCAAAATGGCTGAGCACTGTTTTCTAAAAGATGTACTTAAATTCAATTAAATTAAACCTAATAAGACTACAACACATTCCACAACCTAATTATTTTCTCTGACATAAGAACTACTTCATAAAACCTTATGATTTCTGCTATTCAGAAAGTCAGTTTAGGGGGACAGGAGCCGCTTTTCTCCTCTTTGTGGAAGAATTCATAAAAATGGATTTCTTGGTGGACTGAACAGCAGCAAGTACATTCTCTCCAGTCTTGAACTTGACAGGTACAGCTACTTGTCATAGTTGCACAAAAGCATTAGAAAGATTATTAATAGTTAGGCAACCTACACTGAGAGATTTAGAGATATTTTTAACAGTCATGATTTTTAATACAAATATCTTACTCGGGTGACTCTTTAATTGTAAAATGCTGGAAAAACACACAGGGCTCCATTCATCTTCACTGGATCCTGTGGCGGTGATTCTGTAACAATTTGCCACCTACTGCAACTATTTTGCATCCGTGATATTTGCTGAGATTTGTCTTAAAGGTGGAAAGTTTTGCTTTACCATCTCATGCATACATCTGTGATTTATTATACACCTGTTGATTCATATTGCACTTACTAGATTTCAAGTGACAGCTTTGTGAAATATTTGACAAAAAAAAAATCTCCAAGCACGATTCCTAAGCAATCCTCGAGGATCAACTGCAGAATCTATAGATACAGCTTGTCATGTATGACCTCACTTCAGGCACGCAAATTATAACATGCTGGTGTTAAAATAAGACAAAGAAAATCACTTGTGTGAAACTGCTGTAATCTACAGCTAAATTATTACTTTTGCACAAAATATTTATTTTACTGATGTTTTTCTGTTAGCAACCCTAAAAATGTCACCATCTAAAGAAATACAAAAACTCAGTTTGGGAGGCGTGAATATATTGGCAGTAAAAGAAAAAAACACATCATAAGAACTGATCTCTGCTCTTCAGTGTTTTGTTTCTTCCTTCACTATGTTCTCATTTCTTTGTGTTATTCTTTGATTTTCTTCACAGCATCATCAAAAGCCTGGGGGCTTTTACATACCACATCTCTTCCATTTGCAACTGAAGAACCTGCTTCTAGAAGCTCACATTGTCACTGATTTCAATCCTTCCACCTTCATCTTTCTAAAAAATAAGCAATAAGCACTTGGGGGGGAAATATATAAGTGTTGGTATTTTTTCTCTTTGAGCTGCAGAACACTTTGGACAAGACATAGCTATATTCCCCATGAGAGATCAATATTAAAGTCAGTATCAGAAAGAAGAAAATAGACACATAAAGACCTGATTCTGCTCAAGCCGGTAAGCACCTATTCCTGTGAAGCTAGTGGGAAAGCGGATTTATTAATTGGGTCTTCACTGTTATCTATTACACTCACAGACTACTGGTCCAGCCCTGCTTTAAAGCCAACAACAAACAAGTGAGTTATAGTAACACTGGTGATACACTGATAATACAAAGCAGATTTTACTTGAACCCCTTTTATACCACTACTCTGAGAGAGTCTTCCAATTAAATTTTTTAGCTTTTTGACAACAACATAAGCTCAGCTGCCCTAATGAATTCATAAAATTTCATTTTGCTGTTAAGCTGTAAGTCTTTTTATGAGGAAGGGGTAGCAGAGGCAACAGAAAAAAGAAGAAAGAAGATACTGATACAACAAGAAAAATTGCAAAAACACTTAGGGAACTATTTTAGATAGATAAAGCCTTTACTTTCATCGTTATTTTGCTCTCTTCACAGATACTGGTTTCATTAAAATTAACCAAAATCTAAAAGCAAAGGTTTTCTTACTCCTCCAATGCCATAAGGATTTGATGCTCAAGATCAAAGACATGAGACAGTCACCACCTCAAGAACCTTGCGGAAGACAAAATACACTTTGGACATATGGGAAGGGCTTGCAGGGAGCAAGATGTGGAATGGTGGAAGGGAAGAGGAGCTAAAATTCTATCCAGAATTAATCATGTTACCTCAGCATTGACACAGAGTTGTCTCAAAGAGATAAACACATGCTAGGTGTCATTTTTTGCCAAGACTTGAAAAAAAGGAGGAACCTGAGTAGTGCCTAAAGACTGGCTACTGAAAATAATTGCTTGCTGTTGCACACAAAAAGCTATTTCTAGGTACATTTTCTGTTAAATTTATTCTCTTTAAATGAACAGTTCTGTTATAAACTAAACATTTCATATAATGACTAGAAGGGGTTTCAATTGGCCTAATAACAACCAATGCTTAAGCTGAAAATCCATTAAGTAAGTTGTTTGTTTATTCCAGGAAAAAGTCACTTCCTTTGAGAAACCAACTTCAAATGATTTCTCAAAGGATGTAATGAAAACGATGAAATAATGTTAACAAAAGTGAGGACCTTCCGTGTTAGCAAGCACTTAGCCTAACAGGCTGTTGCTGCTGCTGCCACTTTGCCTCAGTTCATCTCTGTGAGGTGTCTCTTTGTTTTTGCACCAATCAGCAACAGTCAGCAATTTGAAGCAAAATACTCTCAGCATTAATCCAACACAATGGAGTTCTACATCTAAACACCATATAATCCCACACATGGTCCTTATTCTAAAGGACTAATTCTACGTTTTTAGGCAACATTATCTAATTTTGACTTAAATTGCAGTTGAGGGGTGCAAGGTTTGGCCATGGAAAGGCAAGGCAAGATAAAAGGCAAGGCAAGGCAAGACAAGGAAAGGAAAGGTAAGGCAAGGAAAGGAAATGTAAGGCAAGGAAAGGTAAGGAAAGGCAAGGCAAGGAAAGGAACATCCAAAGAATACGTAGCTGATGGATATTCTTTTTTCACTGAGAGATATCCAAAACTCATACATAAATCCTCAATGTTATCTGGGTCCCAAGGAACATGATATGACAAATGAAAAAAATCAATAATATTTGTAATGATACTTCTTAGGTAAATATTTCTGAGTGCTACAGCTGATATAAACAAGTCCAGGAAATTTCTAAACCACGTTGAAGATAACTTCTTCGTACAGGTACCCAGTAAGCTGACTAGGGAAGGTGTCCACCTAGATTTATTGTTTGAAAACAGAGAAGGTCTCATGGGTGATGTGGCAATTGGCAGCTGTCTTGGCCACGGTGACCATGAAGTAGTTCGGTTTAAAATCTTTGGTGATAGGAGGAAAAGAGTCAGCAAAACTTCAACCCTGGAGATAGGGAAAGCAGACTTCAGGTTTCTTAGGGAACTAGTAAGGTCCGCAGGGTAACTGCTTTTGAAGGTGTTGGGCTCTGGCAGTGCTGGTCACTTTTTGAGAGCACAAGAGCAGGTGATTCCAAACTGTAGGAAGTCGAGCAAGAGGGGCAGAAGACCTAAAGCACACAAACACACTAGACTGAATCACTGTATAAGAGAGGAAGATCTCAATGTTCTGAGGGCATATGCACTAACACCATTACAGCTACCCCACAGATTATGAGAATGGAAGATCAACAGCTAAAAGATAAAGAAAATGAATGTTGTCCTTACAAATTCCATGCCATTGTAGAGC
>VXAL01007483.1:15601-52422 GCA_013399475.1 Chauna torquata | reverse complement strand
AAAAGAAAAGAAAAGAAAAGAAAAAAGAAAAGAAAAGAAAAGAAAAGAAAAGAAAAGAAAAGAAAAGAAAAGAAAAGAAAAGAAAAGAAAAGAAAAGAAAAGAAAAGAAAAGAAAAGAAAAAAGAAAAGAAAAAAGAAAAGAAAAGAAAAGAAAAGAAAAAAGAAAAGAAAAGAAAAGAAAAGAAAAGAAAAAGAAAAATTAAAAGCACATAGATGTTAAAATCTATGTTTTTCTGGTGTAATTAAGCAGTGTCCAGATGTGATTATGCTGATTTAATTATATATGCAATACAGTATTTCCATAATGACTTATTAATTCAGTATTGTTGATATCATCAAATGATACCACAGGACTACAAGAGTTAAAATCTATATAATCTCTCTACCATCATCCAGCTGTTTTTGGCTCTTAGTTCCTCAAACATTAAACATTATAAAACAGTTTAGGATTGTTCCCACCTTGAAGTCCAACATTGCTCTCTATACTTATAACTAAATGGGTCATTTTATACTTTTTTGCTTCTTAAGTATAAAAAAATAACACTTTTTTTTTAGCACCCAACAGCCTTTTTTTTATGTAAATGGTCTCTTCATTTCTCTGCTGATGCTGGCTGTTATCACAGTAAGAAAAAGCAGTGGGTGGGATCCAGCTCATCTATTGTTGGTCCAGATTTCCTGTTATTGTCCATTGCTAGATAATTTATTTTTGATTTTTCAGTTCAAAGATCATGTGAGGCGGATCTTTAGAGCTGCTGTGTATTCAAGGTTCTTATTCTGCCAAATGCAACTGGATGCAACTTAGTTCCCCTAGGGAAAATAGACTACGGCTCCCAGGTTTCACAAAGCTTGCACTGCAATATAGGCAGGCTAGCAATCCTCCATGTTCCCCGGTAGGATTTAAAGGTGGGGGAGTTCTATTAGGTAAAGCTGAAGTTTATCTTTTGACTCATACTTCAGATAGAGATCTATATCACAGAGAACTCACCTTTTAGTTAGAAACTCAAAGTTCATGCAATTGTATTCATGATCTTCATAAGTACAAAGTTAATGAGACAAAAGGTTCCCTACCTTCTTAGCAAACACCAAAAATACCTGCCAGCAAACAAATATTTATTCAATTTTTTAAATTTATTTTTTATTTTATTTATTTATTTATTTAGCAAGCATTTATTCCAGTTACTGAAATCAATTTCTTAATTAACTAGGATACATTTCATTTCACACACTTCCACTATGTACCAAACATTGCTAAAAACTTGCAGCATGGATAACAGCATGTGTTCTCCTCAACTTGGAAGGAGGGTGCAAAGGATGCACATTAGCTGAGTCCATCCTGTTAAACGGAAGCTCAGGACAACGTGCTCACCTCTGCTCAGCTAGGACTTCCTGAACGAACTTGATCATGACCAGGCAAAAGAGAGCCCTAAGCAGAGCTGAATTAAAAAGCCACCAGGTTTCAGCTGAATGAAAGTTCTCTGGCAAGATACCTGTATTTTTCAGTGGCCTTTTGAGCTGGGGCACTTCTGGATAAACAATAAAGACAGATTCAAAGGCATTTTTTATTTAGCTAGAGACAGGAGTTTTCCCAGTCTGTATTTTCACACAATAAGAAATACAGAACAGGATGAGTTTTGGCCTGGGAGTTATTGCAGCCCCTGTCAGCAGCAATTTCTTTTGGTGAAATATTTTTGAAGTAGAAAGGCCCAAAATTCTGCAGAAGAAATCTAATGTGTTTTAGCTCACGTCCCATTTATAGATCAGAGGGTCCCCAACTAAGAAAATGAGAGCCATTTTTTCTTTCAAGCAAGTGAAAAAATTAGAGTACATAGTTCTGGCGGAACTTCAGGAATATTATGTTTCCAAAGTTATGCCTTACAGAAGAAATTTGCCTTCATGGTACTGGAAGGGAATAATTGTTTTCTCAAGAAATTATTTTTCTGTAAATATCTGTATGAGGAACATGCTGACATCAATAATTTAATGTTTCACTTGCTTTCTAGTAGTCTGTAAAGTCTTGTTACACAACGGACCATGAAATTAAGTTACCTCTAGGCACAAGGAAAAAAGAAGGAAAAGTTGTCCACCCTGTTATTACACTATAAAGAGAGCTATCATATCAGCTTTTTAATGGTCTAAACTTGAACTTCATCACAACTGGAGGCTTTGGATTTGCTTGTATCTATGAAAGGTTTTAATTAATATAATACATGTGTAGTATAATTGTCTGTAAATCATATGCCATGACCGAATGCAAAACCTCTAGTTATAAAAATCTTGTGTTGCCACAGCCTGAAATATGAAATATGAATTCCCTGTAAGCATTGTTTAAAACTCTTGTATAATCCCATGCTCACATATTAGTGTATGGCAGGAGAGGAAGAAATAGATATACAAAGTGGGTTATGCATAAGCAACTTTTGTCAACATGGACCAAATACAATAAATGATGAAAAAAGTGCTTTTTTTCCCTTCCACGCCTACATTCTCTTCAGCATTCTGCAGCATTTGTACAGCCGAAAAATTAGTTGAAGCAAGTATAGAAAAATAAAATAAAAAGTAAAGAACACCCTTACAGTACTACAGCATACAATAGCAAATATTGGAAGGGAGGAAGGAAAGATAACATTGGTTAAATTGACTATTTTTTTTTCAAAGACAAATGAAATATGTGAAACAAAGTCCATTGGAAAACTTACATGGAAAATATGGATAATGTCTAGGAATTAATCACTTTCTTCACCATCCAATATCTCAAGAATTATTTCACCCAGAAAACCCTCCAGACTGCCTATGGCCAATTCATCTCACAATGTGTCTTTGTAGATTTCTGCTGTGGCATCAGCATAATTCTGCAAGAAGTACACTATGATCACTTACCATTGGAACATATAGATAAACTTATTTACTTGGACAATTAGAAAGACTTGTAGGCACATATCTGATGGAGGACACATGCTGAATGTCTTCTCAGCTTAGCCCATAGTTGGATGACCCTGAATAAGACATTAATTTTTGTCACCCAATTTCTTATGACTCAGTTTTCCCATCACAATAGTGCAAGTGTCATTGTTTAATTTGATAAAGAACATTGTGGCCTATTCACTAGGGCTCCATGGTGGTTGATATGACTGCAGAAGATATCTGTGCACTTGTTCATTTGCTGCTGGTCCTCTCCTGTGAAATGCTGAGCAGCCTATGTCTCCTATAGACTCCAGGAAAATGCCCCAGTATTCAGCCCATGATAGTGTTTTGTGTTGTGGTTTTTTTGTTTGTTTGTTTGTTTGCTTGCTTTGTTTTCCTTTGCTTTGCTTTGTATCATTTGTGTGTTTGGTTTTGCTACTTTTTTTTCTTTTGCTATTTCTGTATTCAGAGTGACCAGAATGTATAAGCTTTCAAATAATAGTAATAAAAAATATATTAATCTCCACCCCAAAGTGTTTCCAGTGTAAATTCAGAAATTAATGCAGCTGACGTTTGATTCAGGAGCACCATGACCTGGGAAAATTAATTTACATTATATGACAGTTTAAGATAAATCTTAGAACAAGCACATACACCTGTGGTTTTTCATAACCACAGAGTTAATAATACTCTAAAAGAAAGCTTTAGAATGAGAGATAAATCACGTTCTGTTGAAAGGACCTAGGAAAATTGAGCTACAGAAGGAAAAAAAAATAGGTAAAGAGGATGGGATCATTAACGGGGAGACTAACAAGTGACTATTTTTCAATGTTCCTTTTGGTCCTTCATTTGACTGGCTTATCCAGAATGACATGATTGCTTTTTATCGCAGTATACGGGAGAGATCTGTACCACTGCAGCCAAAGCTTATGAGTTTGTTTTTTTTTTTTTCCTGAGGATTGCATGGTTGGCTGATGAATATACAATTTGTTTATATGCTGACAAAGACAGAAAGAGGCTGCGTTTCCATGGAAGTAAGAAAATCTAGTCAAAACTCTGTAACTCAAGTCAAAGAATGACCAAATGTTTTAAAGTGCAGTGAAAGAAAATGGATGTTTACATTTTAAGGTGGTGTATCACAGTTACTACCTGTGAAGATCCCTGGTGTTCAGCGATGACTTGGCAAGGGGTGGGAATGGCCACCTGCCTGCCAGACTGGCACATACAGCAAGGAGATAGACCCTGTTCACAAGAATCTGAGGTCAAGGGCTTCACATCTGCCAGAAGTATTTGAAACGCATAACTCTGCAGCAAGCAATTGCTATGCGCATCCCTGTGTGGTCCAGAAGCATGTTCAGAACCTGGCATTGATTCACTAATTTAACCAGATGTCACACAGGCATTTATTGTGTTGCATTTTATTGGAGTTAAATTTTGCAGAGTTTTTGCTTATAAAGCTTAGAAGACTATTTGGGTAAAGGAGCATGCACCTTGCAAAATCAAAGTTTAAAGTTTGTTTCATATACCAAGAAAAATAAATCTTCAGAACCTGCAACCAAATTCATAAGTTTGATTCCAGATGAGGAAAACAAGCTGATAAAATACCTAGTTACTGCTATTGAATTCTACTGTAATTAAAAGACTAAAAACTGGAAAAGCTTTGGTTCACTTGAGCATATTGAATCCCATGTCAGCTTTCCCTTTTCTGAAAGAGCAGTCTGATGCTTGGATCCAAATTGTTCTCTGTCTAATGCAGACTTCCTAATATCCTGCTCTGTTGAAACCATACTTTATCGGCTTCATTATTGACTTGTAGATCCATTATAACTGAAAATCAATCTGAATACAAATATTAGTCCTCAACAAGCTAAAAAGGCTCAGATTTCTATCCCATTTTTTCAATTCTTCCATGTAGCTCAATAAAGGGATGTAAAAAAGCACATCTCCAAGTTTATCAGTGACGTCAGCAAGAGGAGGAGCTGAAGATGAAATGGTTTAAGAGAGTGAAATAAAAACAGAGAATTAGAAGACTATGTTAAGAAACTATTAAAAAAAAATATTTTCAAAATTTGTGTTCTGGTGTCATGGTTTTGGCTGGGACAGAGTTAATTTTCTTCGTAGAGGCTCACACAATGCTGTGTTTTGGATTTTTGATGAAAATAGTGGCGATGTTTTTGGTTATTGCAGAGCAATATTTACATAGAGCCAAGGACTTTTTTGCTTCTTGTGCTGCCCTGTCAGCAAGGAGGCTGGGGGTGCACAAGGAGCTGGGAGGGGACACAGCCAGGGCAGGTGACCCAGGCTGACCAAAGAGATATTCCACATCATATGGCGTCATGCTCAGCCATAAAAGCTGGGGTAAAGAAGGAGGAAGGGGGGGACGTTGGGAGTGATGGCGTTTGTCTTCCCAAGAAACCATTATGCGTGATGAGCCCTGCTGTCCTGGCAGTGGCTGAACGCCTGCCTGCCCATGGGAAGTAGCGAAAGAATTCCTTGTTTTGCTTTGCTTGCGCGCGCTGCTTTTGCTTTCCCTAGTCACCTGTCTTTATCTCAACCCATGAGTTCTCGCACTTTTACCTTTCTGATTCTCTCCCCATCCCACCTGGGGAGAGTGAGCAAGCGACTGTGTGGCACTTAGCTGCCTGCCAGGTCTAAACCACAACATCTGGTTTAGATGTGCTGTTACTCTGTAGTCATCTGTATTGTGCATTACATCATTTAACAACAGGGAAAACAATTTTCTTGTGATGTCTTACTAAATCTTCAAGTAGAACAAAATAGTACGAGATGGTGAAGGATTGTCTCTTACTCATCTTAGTGGGAAGTTAATTTTTAACCCTGACTTTGTCATTTTTAAGAGAGAAGTAATTACAGGGAGAAGTAGAGTTACTAATAAATCAGAATTTGGATAATAATGGAATTTCTATGTTGTTCCGTATTTACAACAACCTTGCTGTGCAGTCACTTAAGTTTTTTTATGTCACATTTTCCCCAGCTGAAAAACTTATACACTTGCTACAGTGACCTTTGCCAGGGTTCCCTTATGTTTTTCTCCTCCTAAAAATGAATAGAGCCATAGGGTTTATTTCTGAGCTGCTCAAAAACTTTCCCTGCTACTGCTAGCGCATTCCCTGCTACTAAACCGTAATATGTCTGTTCAACTAGCAATAGCCAGATGAGACAGTAAAAACTCTTGAGAAAGGAAGTAGGATGAAGCCTGTTGATCAAATTGCCTAGAATGAACTGTACCCAAAGGAAAGAGAAAGAGTTGTGTGGAGTCCTAGAAAATGAAATAGATTAGACACCTGTGTGCAACACAACCACAGCTGAGCAAACTTGATATTAGCATCTGGTGAGGAACCAAGGGGGCTGAGCAATAAAGTATTGTACTCACTAACAGTTGTGGTTTAACCTGGCAGGCAGCTCAGCACCACACAGCCGTTCACGCACCCCCCCCCTCAGTGGGATGGGGGAGAGAATTGGAAAAAGGTAAAACTTCTGGGTTGAGAAAAAGACAGTTTAATAGGACAGAAAAGGAAGGGAAAATAATAATTAGAGTAATAGTAATAATAATAATAGTAATAATAATAGAAAAGAAATATACAAAGCAAGTGATGCGCAACACAATTGCTCACCACCTGCTGACCGATGACCAGCCCGTCCCTGAGCAGCAGCCCTCCCTGGCCAACTCCCCCCAGTTTTGTTGTTCAGCATAATGCCATATGGTATGAGACATCCTTTTGGTCAATTTGGTCAGCTGTCCCGGCTGTGTCCCCTCCCAGCTTCTCGTGCACCCCCAGCCTCCTCTCTGGCAGGGCAGAGTGAGAAGCTGAATAGTCCTTGGTTTAGTGTAAGCACTGCTCTGCAACAACTAAAATATCTGTGTGTTATAAACATTATTTTTCTCCTAAATCCAAGACAAGGCACCACACCAGTCACTATGAAGAAAATTAACTATATCCCAGCTGAAAGCAGGACACACACACATACACAGCTTAAGTTACTATATGCCTTTGATTATTCAGCATGGATGAGGTACTTCTAAGCTGATTATGAATGTCTTGAGACTTAACATAGATCTTGGAAATGTTTAGGAAATATTTCTATTAAAGAATGTACTTAAGGTCACTAAATGCAAGATGTATACAGTCTAAAAAATGTGACTGATAGCCTGTAATGTTATTTTAAATGTGGATGTGCTGTTGTAACAAGGGGTAAATCAGCACAGAATTAACTTGTATGTGAAGAAAGAAGAAAAAAACTTTTGGTGAAGCCTGAGATCTAAAAATCTTCCTCTTCTCTGACTTCATTTCTGCCCCCTTTACCCTCTTCTCCCCTAAAATAGATGTTAGAGCTAAGAAGAGAGCCTAAGGAGTAGGAAAAGTATTGCTGACAGACAGTTGGGACATAAAAGTCAGGAAGTATAAGGGTCAACTGGGAAGGAGAAAAATTAAGATGAATTAGAAACCAGAAAAGAGAGTATAAAGATCTGGAAGTCAAGGAATGAAGAAGCAGAAGCAAAGATTAAAACTGTAAATCAACACTGAAACAATACGTCAGCTCAGGTTTCTGTCTGCAGACTGATGGTGGAAACAAAAGGAAGGCAGGATGGTGAATGGGAAAGAGTAGATGAAACAGATATGATCACAGTCGAAATAGAAGCAGAAATCAAAGGCTACTTTTGCGCTGCAGGGGAAAAGCAAATATGAAAGAAACCATACATTCAAGACGTCCACTTCCTCTGTAACATCTGTATGTCCTGTGCTTATACTAAGCAATTAAATTGCTTTAATTCAAGTAAAACAGACAGGGTTCTTTGTCCTGAAGAGTCAGCCAGGTCTATTGTATCTATAGCTCCAACTTTGTTGGTTCGTTTAACAATCAGGTGAATATATCACGTTTAGAGCATGGGCAAAAGAAAGGAAGTAAGAAAAAATTGACACCTCAAGGCAGCCTGCTTATTTGGGTCCTTGAGACCAACTTCATTCATCCCTGCAGAGTAGGAAGGGGACGGGAAGCCCCAGGTTTCCAGGTTGCCGGACACTTCACAGTATGAGACTGTCTGGTCTTTTCTGTATGGCTCTGTTCAGCCAAAAAATGTGTGATTTTGATGCTCAAATCATAGTTGGGTGAATTAGCATTATGCCCCTGATTAAAACAAAGCATGGAGTTTGTTGCTTTCCAGATGAGGCAGCCAGTTGGCTATCATCAGGTATATGGGATACAGGGTTTTCCCATAACTTCGTCCCTTGCTGCCTACTGCCGGACACAAAAGCAAGGTGCGATACAGTACAGATCTCGTCATTGTTATTGCAGAAAAATACTGACATCAAAACTAATTAACTGGGCTGTGTTCAAGGATAGACTATGTTTGTTGGGGTTAGAAATATTAGTTGGTCCAGCCTGTACCCATTAGTTGAAATTAGATGTTTGGGAAAAATCTGTTTTTCCAATGTCTTGTCAGTAACAGATCTGTTAGATTCACGTGATAACTAAACTGAAAAATGGTATTACCCTGTGTCTTTCTACAGTTCATCCCCTCCTGTTTGTTTGTTTTCTTTCCAAGTTATTTCAGTACCTCATATCAGAAAGCAAAAATGCAGTTTCTCCATCTCCACCCCAGGCAAGCCCATCCTATTCCATTTTAGCCATTCCAATCATCTCACAGGCACAAAGCTGTAATTCCCAGTGAGAGGAGATACTGGGTTTTTACAATTGTAGATATTACACGGCTTATTTAAATAGCCACGTATGTCCCAAAACTTTATTTTTGGCTGAGTTGTGTGAGTTCGTACAAAATCACTATGTCTTTATGATGATTTCTTTCAGCAGCTTCCACGAAAGGGACCATGGGCCATGTGCCAGCTCTCACAAATCCGGCAGCTGATACAGCAATGAGGTTGCAAGCTTTGTCACCAAACTTATCTTGACAGGGAGAAGTTTTTGTTTGTTTGTTTATTTTCCTCTGGGAAAATGTCATAGGTGGAAAATACTTCTGGTTTTGCTACCAATTTGGTGATAAGTACAGACCAAGTTGGCAAAGGAAGTGAAACCCTCCAATTCATTCCATTAGCATTTTTCTACTCTTTCAATGAGGATATCAGGTACATTGGCGAGGTAAGGGAGAGAGTGCACCGGTCACACCTGTGATTGCTTTGCTCCCTGATTACCTTCCCAACTCTCTACCATACACTTTTACATACATACACTAAACAGCAGATCTACTGACAATAAACAGCTCTATGAGGCTCATTAATGAGTAACAGATCTAGATTTATGATCTTTCATGGGAAAACTTCAATTTCCTCCCGGCTCCCTCCCTCACACAGCATATTGACTTTAGAGGCAAGAGAAAGAGGAAAAAATGTTTTTGTTTATATCTCTTATCATATCTTTCTAAACCATGTGAAGATGAACCTACTATAGTTTTTCACTGAAGCAAAAAGCAGTTGTAGCAAAGTTCAGTTTCCTTTGCAGCCAGGGCAAAAAACAATGATATCAGAAGCACAGACTAAAACCTCGTTTTTCATTTAACTATACACCACATACATCACAAACGCATTCTCATAAAAAGTGGCGTTTACAGAGAAGCCTAGCCCTGGCACACTTGACGATGCATTAGGAGTTACGTTTTTTCTGTTCCAGCTCCTATTTCTGTTCCTGGCTGCATTATAGCTGAGGATGACAGAGAATGAGGAGCCTCTGCCGTCGTGGCAGCTTCTGCCCCATTCAGCTGCAGGTGGCCTGCTTGTTTGCAGCCCAGGCAGAGCGGTACTGTCTTACAACGGGGCACTGCCATCTTTTATCTCTGAGCATAAACCAGGAGCAAGACGAAAACCAGCACATCTTTGAGACACACCAGTGTTCTTCCTCAAGGGCATGTATTTCTAGTCCACTTCTTGTAGCAGTCCAGAAGCACAGTATAGCTGAAAGTATAGCTCTTAAATGTGACAAAATCTGTGAAGGTCAATACTAATGACAACCTGAAAAGGCTAATAACCCCCCCCCCCAGATATTTTAGAATGGCCTGAGATTTTTAAACTTAAACAAGATCTCTCTATATAAAGCCCTTACACAGACGAAGAACAACAATAATGACCAGAGCATACAAGGCCCACTTTTTTGTGTGTATTTTGAAAGTCAATAGTATAGTTGAAAATAATTTTTTTAAGTTAAAGATACAGTAGCCTAGAATCTTAAGCACTTAGGGAAATTTCTGAATACAATTTTTTCCTGTAAGTTATTTTTACTGGTTGACCTCCACATCCAGTAAAATTGTTCGAGCTATCATCAATAAAGTTGTGATTATTAAGATCCATTTCATCAAAAGAGTTACTCTTGAACCCTATTAGGAGATGAAAGAACAGTAGTCCTGGCTCTGAACAACAACAGATTTTCCATTTCATTAGTAGCTGTTCAAAGCCTCTGTCTTTTGAGACAACTTTCTTAGATCCAAGACTAACTTAATCTGACATAATTTTGACTGTTGTGCACTTACACAGGCACAGTAACATTTTACTGGAAAAAAAGTAAATTTGAAAGAGGATTCCTGGGATGCCCAACTGAAGTACAGTTTTAATGGAGTATGATGCTATATAATTGCTGTAACAGAGAAACATGGCAGTGGTGTAACAGAAAAGAGAAATCAGTCATGTCTGAAGCATGTGAGAAGACAGCAAACTGCTACAGTGATTACCATTTGTTCTTTACTACTGAGCTACATTCAAAATGGTTTTCCTGCAACAGTTCCAAATTAAGGATGTGAAACTAATGGGTTTCTTCAGTTGGTTGACTTGTTGTTTGGATAGCAAAATTTCATCTCTAAAAGACTCAAAACCAAACAGAACAATCAACTTTTTGACAAATCACAAATATTATTTGTCATTTGGGCATTATTTTCATTAAAATTCTTTACATTAAGATTGAAAGAAACTGCAGAACAAGAGATTGTTTTAGATAAGACAAAAAAAATTTTTTTGGAATGTCAGAACAAAACATTAAAATACCAAAATGAATAATCTGGTAAAACTGAAATAAATTAGCTAATTTTCCATGTCACTGAATCTAATTCCCATCAAAAAACAGTTTAGTTGAAATAATTTGCCTATAACAGTTCCAAGTGAGAAATAATTTCTTCGGCATATTAAAAGGCTTGGCTCTTCAGTTCATCTCTCTATGTCCACTTTCCCCGTTCATGAACCAAAAATAACAAGTTCAGAAAACCAAAGTGTTGCACAGTATAAAACTCTCTTTAATAATTTCCACATAATAATGCTAATAAAATAGCAAGGTTTAAGAATAAATACAATCTGTGAAAGCAGAAAGCTATTATAGACATTTAAGAATGTTTTTCCTTTTAAAAATGACACATAAGGCATAGTGCGTCTTTCTTAGACAAATGAGAAAACAGGTAAGTCTAGTCTTTATTCTCCTTAATGCTTTGGATACATTAGGTGTATCTAAATAACAGGTTCTATTGAATTATGAGGCACTACGTTTGTCATACTTTATTCTTTCTGTATATCTGTTCCATCTTTGAAGCAATACTGAATCAGTTGTTAGAGAATCCCACTGGTTTGGTGGCTGGTCCAAGCATCTTCCTGTCCACCTCAACTCCTGCTAAGTTGGATGCTGCTGTGCCCATCACATGATCAGGCTTTTGAAAAACCTGGGCTGAACATTCATTAGAGCTTTTCTTCTGGAAGGCACATCACAGGGTGCTTAGCAGAAGTGAAGGGCAAGCAAAGGAAAGCCTTAGCAGCTCTGGTCAGCTGGCATAGTGCCTGACAGAAATCAGAGAGCTCACATCTCTAATGAATGACCTGGCACCTCTTTTACCACACCTCTAGAGCACCTACAGCTCTCTTCAGTCTTCAGCAAATGCCTACAGCATCTCACCTTGTGTCTGTAGCCTCTAACAGAGCTTGTAGAAGCCCAACAGTATCACTGCTGTGCTCATCACAGGGGACTCCTTTGTTCTGCTTCACTTTTAACAAGTTTGGCAAAAAATATCTGTCACTTCCACACCACTTTTGACACCTGAATTGTTAGAGACATTTCCACAGTAGACACAATATTGTGCACCAACAAGATCTTAAGCATTTTAGATTCATCATTAAAAGAAAAAGACCCATAAAAATATGCTGCTGCTCATATGACAAAAGTTGTGTCAATATTTAAATGGTTATATGTTTTAGTTACTTTGCTGCCAAACATCATTTTACTTGATATCTCTTGGTTTACAGTATGTGTGAGTCAGCTGTCACCAGGAACTCATGTAGATCTGCAAACAAAAGTAGACAGTCTGCTAACAAAACAGAACTGATATGTAGATTGACAATGATTTCTCTTTTATTTAAGGCCATATTACTTAACTCTACACTCCAAAATGGAAGATATGTCAGTCAACAATATCTCTCACCATTGTTTATTAATTCAGGCCTTGATTATACTATCAAACTGGCAGTGCATCTATGGTTACACACACAGTGTTCATAATAAATTACAATGATTGTCATTTAGTTTAAATAGCTTTTAACATAATAAATTATTTATATAATCTGTAATAATGACAATATTGATATATAACTGCCAGATATTTTCCTGCATAAATGTTTTTCTTTTCTTCTATTCTCCAATGAAAGGAATCTATGAGTCCATTTGATTTTGTCTCCTCTTACCTAAGGAAAAGACGTGTTTTTTTTGCAATGTTATTGAACAAGGCATTTTCTCACCACCTTGAACTTACTCATCCAACCTGATTTTCCTGTAACCATTGCAACTTTCACTGAGTAAGACTTTTCCTAATGAATATGACAGAACGTGACATAACCTTATTCATCCCATGGATATTTTTCCTTAAGCATCTGCTTTTTCTTTGTCACAGTTGCAGAATTTTCTCAGCCTATTTTCACACCTCCAATTTTCACTTGAACCTGGGGGCTTCTCTTTGCAACTTCTGAATGCTCATCCCCATGCTTTCTCACATAAAGACGTGAGAGGACTGAACTACATCCCCAAATATTACTCATCTGTTTTAGAGGAGTCAGCTCAATAAACCCACATTTTATACTCCTTCCATTTGGAAGTACACATCTTTATAATCTGTCCTGTGCTGCCCTTCCTATTTGAACTCCTGTCCTCCCAGGCCTGAGCAAAAAGGATTATTTTGAGGAATGCAATTGCCAGGAGCTGCTTAGATGGGCATATGTGTGGGGCACAGAAGTACACCTGCTTACTGCTCTGCGTGGAGATGCTGAGAGAAAGGAAGCGCAATAGGAAACCTGGCAAGGAATAGAAAGACAGACAGTGGTGGAAAGCTGTTCAGGCTCTGGGAGAACAGAGTCTCCTGAGCAATGGGCTTACTATGTGCCGTCCTACCAGTCCCATCTATCTCACACTTCTTTTCACCTGCTGGGAGAAATTACCAGCCTATCCTGTAACTGAAACAGTATCCAAAGAGTCTTCCCTCTTCCACTCCGTGGTGGACATCAGCCCTTGCTCCCTCCATGAGACATGCCTTCAACTACTGAAATGACTCCCACTCTCCTGCACAGCAAAGCAGGCAGAGGACAGTTCCCCTGCAAAATCAAAGATGTTCTCATTGAACATGTCCTTCTTGTGTCATGAAGGACCTCAGCAACACCAGGTGCCCCTAACAAAAAGGGAACTGGAGCAGTTCTCCAGTGAAAAGCTTTGGGCAATGCTTTTGGGATGGAGGGTCCAAAACGAACCCAACTCATATACACCAAAAGTGCTCTGAGAACCAAACCACACATGGTAAGCAAAACCAGGGGATTCACTTCACAGCCACACACTGCTCTGAATCAAATTGATAATGTAGGCACAGCATGCATGGTCGAAGAAGAGAGAGCTCAACAGAGGCAGCTCAGACACAGTGTCCCTATTCACAGGTGCCCCTCATTCTCTGTTGACTTCACTGGGAGTTTAAGGCAACCGTGTTCTTAATGCAACAGATGCTTGAAAGGCAGAGGGAAAGACTGCAGGATATGCTGCAAAAACTCCTTCCTCTCTTGTGTACCAGTATTGTGTCGCTATCAACCTGTGCTTCCCCATATGCTGCCTTGATGTAAAAATTCAGGACGGCAAGTCCTGTTCGTCTCTGGGCCGGAGAGTCCAGAGGTCTGGTGCTGTAGTGATGGGGCATAGCAAAGGGGCACCTCTACTGGCAGCTCAGGTGCTCAAGAATACCCTCAGAGTCTGATACTAAATGAACAGTGTGCTAAAATTGGGCATGTATCTCATTTTTTAATTCAGTTTTCATTCTACACTACCCAGGTTATTTTCACACCCGTCAGTCAAAGCAACTGAGAAGCAATGGAAAATGCATAATTAGGATGGAGGGACAACGGGCCTCTGCAATGAAACTCTTTTTTTTTTTTTTGGCAACAGCTCCTTTTTGTGTACTACTAAGCAAAGGAAAGGAAATGCCTTTTTATTTCAGGAACATGGGGGAAGAATTGAGAGCAGCTTGGACTATAATCCTTAATAAGTGGGATCAGTCCCCTGTTCTGGGGATAGGGAAAGACAGAAAAAGTCCTGCACATATCGAAGAGAGAGAGAATATTTTCTTACAAGGCCTCCTGTCTTCACTTCCTAATTGTTACTTTCTCACTCTCCTTACCAATAAAAACATTTCCCACTGGAGCTTCACCAAATTCGTTAGTCCCTTTCCCTCCCTGCATGTCACACTTAACTTTGGGTTTAGATGTTAGTGAAAAACACAGCTATTGCTGCTGTTTAGATATTCAAGAATAACTTAAGTTCTTGCTAACAAGATCACGAAGTCAGTTTAGATATGCAGATGCGCAGACTCTGCCTTCTCCCTTGGTGGTTGCATGAAGGGTTTTTATTTGGAGCCTAAAAAACACTTTTGCCAGCTTGATATCAGATATCAAATATAAATTTTAAATAAGAATTCTCATAACAGCTTTCAAAAGCAGGTAGAAACTCCTTCTGACAGGAAATTCGGGTACTGCTGGTACGTTTGTGTATGGGTGCGTGTGTCTAAATGGGTGTGGAAGGGTTTCTGTTTGTTCTGTGCACTGAATACAGACGCTTTGTACTTTTTGTTAAGACTTTTTTTCTTTTAATGTCTAAAACCCACCCAGAACATATCCATCTCACCTAGAATTGAAAAATGACTTGAGAAAAATCTTTTTATATCTTTAAGATGGATTTTGAGAGCAGGAGGTATGGCTTGTTTGTATTGAGGAAAACATACCCAATGTTTAGTTCATTGTTAGGTAATGAGTTACTTTATCACTCTGCTTATGAATCTTTGTGCTTTCTAATGCAACAGTATAATTATGGGTCTAGGTATGAGTACCTCCTCTGCAGTGAAGAGCTGTCACTATAGTAAATGTATCCTCAGTTTTGGCATTCTCATACCTGTAATAAAGAGCTAATATTGACAGTATCTATATGGCATTTGGTGAAATGGATCACAAGTCTAAGCTGCAATTATATTGCGTTATCTGGAGAGGTCAGAAATGTGTTTCATAAGAATTTCTCCAACTTGCTAAAAATTCTCTTGTAAAAACAAATATTTCCCACTGGATTCAGAAATTTCATTGAGAAACAATGATACAACTTTTTAAGGTGGAATTGATGAGGCCATGAGCATTTTTATCTGCCCGATTTCCTGGCACCTCACTGTGCAGCATCTCTAAAGGCAGCTGCGGCAGGAAGAATGTGAGTTATCCAGGCAGAGAAGTGGACTTGCTGCCAAAGGACAGACTTTATTAACTGTGGAGACATGACTGATTTTAGTAAGAAAATATATTATAATCGACATACTCCTGCTGAAGACTTTGCCTCTTCAAGTCATCATTTTCTAGAAGAAGACTATTTCCCTGAAAAAATTATGATTAGCTAATTAGGAAAAAATCAGTTTTGCTTTGTGCCTACAAAAGCTTAATAGCTTTGTAACTATAGAACGGCTGCCAAGTATACCTTGAGTACAAATTTTTAAGAAGTTTGAGGTAGACAAATAATGTTACTGTAAAATGCAAACTTTGAACTGTTTTTACTGCGTTTTCCTTTGTGCTATTCAAATTTAGCTGAAAGACAGTTTAATTGTTTCTCTCTGAATCTGGAGGTAATATTGGATTAAAATTCCATGTTAAACTCATTTTGTAGAATCATACTGAAATTATAGAAGTGTAATATATGACAGACTGATTTTGTTGTAACTATGGGAAGGTTACCCATTATTGTCCAAATAGAGGAATAATTATTTGAACTGCTTCCTATGCACAGCAGAAGCTCAAATACAGGGTAGAATAGATGGAGGAGCAAACAATGAAAACGTAAAAGTAAGTATTAATTCATTCTGAAAACAAATACTGGTGCTGTAGAATCTTCACTATTAATGGCTGTACCATTTGCACTTTATTAAGAGAAAAGATTGCCTTTGTTAAATAAGGTGTTATGGAAGTGCAGACATATGTCTTCATTAAAAGACTTTTTGTACAAGTCTGATAGGGAAATAAATGCACTCAGAGTGGAGTGCTGATACAAATGTGAGACAGCCAGGCAAAAGATCTCGCTGGGCGAGGGCCCAGCATCCAAGTGGCCAGAGAGCAAAGCAGCTAGGAGGGGGCTCGGGGCATTCCCAGATAGACTAGGGCACTGGGATAGAGCTGTGTGGGAGGCTTCAGCGGGGAAGGATGTCACTGGAGGGCTACAAGGAGCAAAGAAAGATGCGGTAGTTTTGGGGGGCAACCTGGGGGTGAAGGAGCTCAGGGGTGTTCTGCGGTGCTGTAGGAGATGCTGGAGAACTAGAGTCACCCCTCGAAGAGCCTTCCCCACCAAGCCCTTCTTGTCTCCTGGCAGCATCCACAGCCATCACCAACACAGCAGTAGCCACCCTTGTAAGTGAAGTGACCATCCTCGTCCTCCATTCCCTCCCTTCATGCTTTGGCAAATGTGCCTCCCAAGAGAACAATGCCAAAACCAGAGTCAGTCTCATCCTACTACTATAGGAAAAAAAAAAAAAAGGTTGGGATGAAGGAGACCAGAGGGGGCCACAAAGGGCAGGGGAAGCTGCAAAGGCTTCTACCCAAGCAAGAGAAGCTGTTTCTGCCCTTTCATCCTTGCATGTTCTTCAGACCCAAGAAGAAAAGTCTTGCAGAACAGCCCTCTTCCTCTCCCCTTCCCCAGGCACAGACAAAGCCAACAGCTTCCTACCCTGTCTGCTGGTAGGTATGCCCTGAGCTGGGCATGAAGCAGGCTGGCCAGTAAGTCTGTGGGACCTGCACTGAAGGGCAGTCTATCTGGCTTTTATTTGCTAGAAATTTCTCTACCAGCAATGGTTTAGGTATAGTTTGCCCTTCTCTGCATCATGGAGATGGATGTAATGGACTGCTCCCACCCCTGCCAACTGTATTTTCCATAATTTTTGTTTCTGTGAAACATCCGTGCTATCATACCACTCAGAGAATATATGCAGTCTCCTCAGTTCATTTGTCAACAGCAGCAGGTGATGAGATACTCCATCCGGCATAATGCCACTGAAAGCGTCTCAGGCTTTTTAAATTTCTTTTTTCCTGCTAAGCTTCTGGAACACATTGTGTTGTCTACCTTGTCCTCTGATATGATTGAGCTGAAGGAAATGAACAGCAGCTTTGAATTTTTAAAGACGTGGCTTCTTGGCACTGTCAACTTGAGAGGATGAGTTCTCTGGAATATCTCTTGCCCAAATTATTTACTTCTCAAGTGACTCCTCTGAGCAGCGCTCCCGGAAGCACAGATGCACTTTGCTATTGCCCTTTTACGCTGCATTGGAAGTGGCCAGAGATGCTCCTTGGTAGTGATCAGTGGTGTCTGCAGACAGCTTAGAGTAATTTATTCTGAGGAATGATCTAAGCTGGGAAAAAAAGCCTGAGTTGCTATGGCAAAATCTGCTTCTCACAGGTAAGGGTTCTATTTTTCAAACCAGTGAAGACTGTGGAAATGCATATTTCCATTTGATTTTTTTTTTTCTTGAAATTATACTACAAATAATAATACAAGTTCTGCCCGTGCTGATAAAAATTATATCTAATCATCAGCCACATTTAGTTTCATATCTGCTATTCCTTTTAGGTAAATAGTAGGCTCCTGCTTGCTAGAGAAGGATGTGACCTTAAATTAAGCATGCAACACTTTGGAGATAGCTGTGTCTTGTGACTTCTTTGGAAACCACCAATAAAAAAAAGTCATCTTTTCCTGCATATGATCTTCTAAGGACACAGTGTATAAAGAGATATTAACCACTCTGTCACTACTTTGCTAACATAATTTGCTTAGCGGCCACTGTATGTTTCTATCTGAAGTTATGCATTTGAAATGACTATATGTTACCAGTCTGAAATTACAGTGTTATTGATCGTATGCTGTGCAAAGGCAGCTCTTGAAAGGAATGAAGTTATGATGAACAGAGAGCTAATTGACTGGGATTTGTTCTGCATGATGTCTGCATTTATTCAGTAAAAGAAAATGTGTGCATTTCTCCATGTGTGCTGTGTGACTATACTATCACTGTTTCAGACAGTTGTGGCTACTGAGGCCAAAAAGCAGATAATTTCCCTGCCCCACATAATGACATTATTTAAAATGCTTTTTTAATTACTATTGAAAATTTTTAGAAATTATTATTACAACTTTATTGAGAAATGAGCTTTGGAGTACAGGAAGGACAGGAACTGTAATTTCTTTTATCCTGATGACTGCCATGACTGTCTACTCCTTGGCTATTTTCTATGCATTTTGTTCAATAATTTTATTTTTCATTTGATTGGAATTCCAAACTGAACCTTTTCCTGGAGAAGATTTGAATTAATAATTAATTGAAAAAAAATCATGAGAAGCTTTACTGGACAGTTTTGGTCTTCATGGTACAGCAGTATAACACAAGTCATTTGGATTTGTCCTTCAACATAACTTTGAAAGTCAAATTAACCATTAAACACAAAATCTCTGTACTAAATAAAATGAAAATATTAGCTGTAGCATTACAATTTAAATGGTACTACTGACTTCTTCATTCTGTGATCCAAAAAAAAAAAAAAAAAAAGAAAAGAATCAATTTGGGGAAAAAAAGCTGTGTTGAGTTTACATTAATCAAATTTTCATTTTTTTAGCCATTTTTTGTTATATCTAAGTGAAATTTGCAGCTACTTGTAGGATCAATGAAGGGATATACACCATTCTGGTCCTTCAAATGATCTGTTTGCTGCCTATGTGGTGGAGACTTGCCTTATTGTTAGGTGCTCCTTCTCTGGCAGTCTAAAGACCCCAAACAATGTGGGTAATTACAAGCTGCATGAAAATACGGTCTGAGGGACCTGTCACATGTTTTTCTTTCAGCACTTCCAAAATACGAAGAAACAGGAGTTAATTTACATTGCACCCTCCAGTGGAAAAGGCAGCCAAAGGATTTTACTTGCCAGTCAGAGAAAAGAAATGCTCAGACGCCAGGGGCTTTTCTACACAGATGCCAGGTGACAGACATGAACTTACCTGCACTTCAAATTGTTTGAGCTTGAGTCAGCTCTGATGTGAAGGGCAGCTGCCTGGGTGAGCAAACCCCATGCTCAGCACAACCCTATCTCAGTTCTGCAGCTTGTGGGCCACTGCTGGCCTTTGCCTGATCAGACTGGAGAGCAAGGAGATGGGCTGGGGTCTCCCCACAACTCTCCTTGCTGTCAGCAGGGTGCCTAATAGCTGTGTACTCAAAGAAAGGGAACCACAGTGGTTTCCACCATCTCACAAATAGTTTCTGCTTCATTTCCTGGGGCTTATTGCAGGGTCTAGGATAGCATGGCCCTAACTATAAGTATTAGGTATATTAACGTGTCATTTGGTGTATAATTTAACAAAATCTTACAAGAAAGTATCTTAAATCATGGTCTTTATTCATATAGTTACTCACTGTTCTTGAAGATGTCTTGTCTTTTTAAAAGAAGATTCAATTCCCTCCATTTTATTTATTCATGATCTGCAAACCATTTTCTATATAAGAAAAAGATATCAGCAAGTATCCTTCAAAGCCATATTTTTAGCGGAAGTCATTATGTTGTACATTTAGTACCCAATTATTCTACGTCTGTTCATACTGGTGGCAATTCTTCATCTCTGAGATTTTAATAAAAATATGTTTTGTAAAGTATTCTCTTCCTCCGCAGCCTATCTAAATTAACTGTGCAACAGCAGAAAGTGGGCTTAGGCCTATGTGCTATTGAGAATACACGCACTGCACCCAGCCACCAATGTTTTCCTCAAGGCTAAATGATGGCACAAAAGCTCTCTATGAAAGAGGCTTAGAAACTACACAGAGCCATGCGTGGGGTGACTGAAGTAAGACAGGAGGTTGAACAGGGAGGACGGTGAGGGTTAGGTCTCTGTAGCACCAGACTTCCCACATCCCCTTTTCTGCTGAATGTCACTCTCGAGCCCCAGGGACGAGACAATGGTAGGAAAGACCATGTGGATGGCAATATGGGGATGGGATTTGGCTAAGGGTCAAGGACCAAGGACCAAGAATGAATGTGCAAATGAAGGTGCCATCTTCCAAAATCCAGAATCACATTCCTCTTTTAAGAGATAATTAACTGATATATGGAGCAGTAGTGAAAAATATTGGTCTTCTGCAGTGTCAGAAACCTTTGGCATTCATGTAACTGATTAAATATATATCTTTGCCCTGTGTTTCCCTTCACTTACTGAAATTTTCTGCTTTACTATGCAGGAGTCTTTTGTCCTTACATATATGTTTAAAGAGACACTTCCAAGAAGTTTAGTTATTACATTTGAGCTAACTGGAATGAGTACATCTATATTTAAAACAAAAATCTATCATTGTCATCCCAAAATAAAATAAGTAATAGCAAAACCATTAGCCACTGTTAACGCCCTGACATGCAACATTCTGCAGCAGAGGTATTCCTTGAGATACCGCAGTTAACTCTCAGGAGCTGTGCTGCTGGTGAGGAGTCGTAGGTCTGACTTCAATAGCAAGAAGCTCAAGAGTCAGAACAACTTTTAGTGTCATTGATGAGAAGGAGAGGGTCAGATGAAAAGCTCATGCTACGCCTCCTGGGTGTTGGATAGATCCTTACCAGAAGCCTCAGAATTTCTCCACTATATGATACAGATCGACTCCTTGTTGTGGTTTAACCCAGCAGGCAGCTAAGCACCACACAGCCGTTCGCTCACTCTCCCCCCACCCCCAAATCAGTGGGATGGAGGAGAGAATCATGAAAAAGAAAAAAACCTCGTGGGTTGAGATAAAGACAGTTTAATAGGACAGAAAAGAAAGGGAAAATAATGATAATAATAATAATAATAGTAAAAGAATATACAAAGCAAGTGTACACAACGCAATGCACGATGCAATTGCTCACCACCCGCTGACCAATGCCCAGCCTGTTCCCGAGCAGTGGCCCCCCCCCTTTTCCCCGGCCAGCCCCCCCAGTTTTATTGTTCAGCATGACGCCATATGGTATGGAATATCCCTTTGGTCAGTTTGGGTCAGCTGTCCTGGTCCTGTCCCCTCCCAGCTCCTTGTGCACCCCCAGCCTCCTTGCTGGCAGGGCAATACGAGGAGCTGGAAAGTTCTTGGCTCTGTGTAAACACTGCTCTGCAGCAACTGAAAACATCACCATTATCTTCATCAAAAAATCCAAAACACAGCATTGTGTGAACTTCTACGAAGAGGAATTAACTCTATCCCAGCCAAAACCATGACACTCCTAGATTTGAATTTAATTATTGAGCTGAATACTTACCCTTGTAACCCAGGGTCTATATCTCACTTGCACTCAGGTCAGAATGAAATGTGACTGGGATGTAAACTGTATGTAGGTGTTGTACTTGGTATTTGCAAGAGGAGACTATTTTACCCTGTATATCATGTCTCAATGCCACTGAGACTTCTGAATGTAGAAAGGCTGTCTACTTCATGGATCTCATGGATGATTATGGTGAAACTCTTCTTTCAAAGGACTCCAGAATGAGTTTGTACTGAAAAAAAAAAAAAAAAAAGTTTTGGGAGAGCTTTTGCACTGGACCCTTACTTGTCCAAACTCCGTGTTAGCTTATTCCCCAGTTCTCCTGTGGGATCACATCAGTTACTCTCTCCAAGGACAGTCTGGAGGTAGTTCACCCCAACGATGGATCCCAAAAGACAGCATTCCCAGGGCTGAACTCTAAGCTTGGCTCCCTACAGTCCTGCAATACTTCTGAGAGATCTTTGGAACTTTTTATGCCAGCTTTGGAGCTAGCATGGAGGTACAGAGCTCCCATATCTTTATGCCAGACCTCAGGGCATGGAACACAAAACCTCAGGTGCCTGCTCTGGAAACAAGACTTTGATAGGCTTCAACATCACTTCAGACATCTTACAAACAAAAATAATATTTCTATTTTACAGTCACAGAGCACCAGAAGAAATCCAGGAGCAAATGCAAATGCCAGTCTGCTCTGCAAGAAGTTAGCTTTAGACCATGTGTGTATCTTGACAGCCTGACATCAGCCTCTGCTTCTATTATTTAGCAGAATAAGAGAGCAAATCCTCCTTCCTATGAAAGTATACCTGAAAGATGAGAAGCTAAGATTTAAGTATTAGATTACAGACAGTATCAATTACAATACAAGTACAGAAGAAAACTGTGTTTTTATGAAGGAAATAATTTTGTTCCTTAATATTTATTTTAGGAATATGGGGAAGATGTAATCTAAAAGTTCTTAATTATCTCTAGCATTCCCTGTTTTTCTGTGCTGACCTAAATCAATATCATCGTTCACTACATAAAGTTTTTCAAGACAAAAGACTAAAACACCTATTCTCCTTCTCTAGACAAGGAGCAAAGCCTGAGACATCCAGCTGTGGTTGAAAATACGGTGACTTTGCTGAGCTTTCCGTGGACACTTCGCTGGCCTGGTTGAGTTTCAGGGCTTCTCAGCTACACCAACCTTTCTGCTACATAACCTGGAAAAAGCCAAGCTGCAAAGGTGGTTCATAAGATGTGCTTCTAGAAGCTCAAATATGTGAGCGTTGAGTCACCTGAGACTGAATTCAGAAAACTGACAGCTCAGCTTGTTGGCTTAAAGCACAGCATCCTGTTAAGCAAGTTGATTTCTGTGGCTCCTACTCCAAGGTGTATGTAAGAAGCCTGAGGAGTCTGAGTATGTAATAGACTCTAGTACATAAATGTCTAGCATGGAAAACACTCAGTGCCTAGGNAGTATTTTACTAGCCTGCTCCAGAAAAAAAAAAAAAAAAAAAAAAGCTGGATTTCATGTAAATAACATTTTCTGCAATATTATAAAATCCTCTAGAATAACAATAATGCAAAAGTGTAGCATGTTGCAGAAACAACAAGATAGATTTCTCAGCAGAATAAAATTAATCAAAAAGTTCAACAGAAAAAAAAAATCAAATTGTCACCATATTGGAGAAACATATCCTGTTCATTCCACCTAATGACAGATGAAAATACAGTCTTTTCAGAAGGCTGGTTTATATACATATTATCTTCTCAATTTGATTGCCTCAGATAGCAGTCTGCTAGGAATTAACTGCATAGCTCTGAAATAGTGCAAAAACAACTGTAAAAACCAAGGATGGTTTGCATACTGATCCATGTTTGGGTTAATAAATCTTGACCTTGTGTCTTACAAAACATTTTGGCTTGGAATAATGACAAAATATATTACTGTATTTTGTAAAGACTACTTGTATAATTATTTTATGTTTATTCATTTAAGATAGCTTTTCTTGCAAAGGTAAAAAAAAGTACGTCTCTGGGTACAGTTTCAAATACTCTTGTTAACTCTACTACCATAGGTGCTTAAAAAACCTTTTTTTTCCCTGCTAATTTGAAAATATATTACTGGAGAACAACTGCATGTCGTTCACTCCAAAAAGCTGTTTTCCTGCTTTACTGCACTCCAAGCATCAGAAGACTCATTTGTTTATACAGCTCAGTTCAAACAGTGGTACTTCCAAGCCAAGTATTTTGGAAAAGAGTCACTTCTGATAATCATACCATAAATTGCATTAAAAAAAAAAAAAAAAAAAGGTATCTTCGTGTAGCTAGTAGGAAGGTATCTATAAAATGTAATGCTGAGGACTTGCGTGTTGGGGTCAGAAGAAAAATCAAAACCCTTGGACTTGTCAGGTAGATGGGCTGCACTTTGCAAAAGATGAAGACAGCCTTACAAAACTGTTCTTGCCACAAATTCTCTCCCTTGAGGGCTCTCCCAGGACGGGATAGTGCATGCAGAACAGCAAGGAAGCTAGCCAGAGAAATCGACTGTATTTGAGATGCCGTATATGGGCAGGGGACTGCCTAAAGTATAGCGCAGAAGAAAATGTCAATGCATCATGCAAATGCTAACCAGGAATTTGAGGTTTCCTCGCCCACCACTTCTCCAAGTAACTGTAGCCTTCTCTTAGCTCCTTTTGTTACTCATACAAGAGGCCTACTTCCATTAGAATCAATTTTAATATTGTCAGAGTTTTGCCTCTGAAATGTGTAGATTCTTTAATTTCTTAACTAAAGGTGGTAATGCTAGTATGCGGGTATTCCAGGTATGCAAAATAGCACCATTTTAAATTTTCAAAAGGCTGTTCCTTGGAAAAAAAACAAAACTACAACAACAACAAAAGAAACCATGCAATGAAATTATCCTTGTCTACTACGAACACATTACATTTCATTTTTTTCTGGTTGTCTTTTCTTGCTTACATGTATGAATATTGCCACATGGAAATCATGGTCAGTTCTCTCTCACTGTCATTTATACTCATTAAAAGAAAGTAAGAAAACCTAGCAACTTCTCTGTCTCCTTGCTGGGCTGTGACCTTAGATACAGAAGTAGAAAAAGGGCAGGAAGTTTTAATTTCTCACAACTTCTGTGACACTATTGCAAGCAGAGGCATGGGTCTGTGAACAGAAACTCTCCTTTGAAGTCCTGTGTTAGATGAGGCTGACCTGGACTCTGTGCTACCCTGCTCTGATTCGTCCCTACCCAAGAAGCACAGGCAGGCAGGACTGTCCACACCTGTCAAAGCCCATGTGGAGCCTTACCCACAGCCACTAAGGCACAGGGCTCAGCTCCTGGCTACCCTGTGAAAGGCAAATAGAGGAGGCTGGTTGGAGGCAATGTGCCAAGGCACCAGGCAGATTTTGAGGGGCATAGGTTCAAGGTCTGGTCCTGGCTTGCTGGGCAAACCACTTCTGCTTATAGCAAACAGGGCTACTGCCACCTGCCAACACCGTGCCAAAAAAGACTTTTAAAAAAAGGTTTAGGCTGTTTTTATAAGTGCCCTTGGAGATCAAATCAGAGTTACTCAATGCTTTTATTTTTAATTTTTATGTAAAAGCACATGGAGAGCAATACAGTGGAGAACAGCCTTGTGTAAATGCCTGGACAGAATGAAGGAGAATGACCAGAGCACCCCAAAACCCTCACATTGTGTGCTTTCATTCTGATCCTCTTGGACTGAAGAAAAATGCTTTCAGCTGATTCCCAGCAATGGTAGATCTAGCCCTGCTAAGTGCTTGTGGAACTGCATATGAAAAACTTCATGTGAGGACTGTATATAATTATACACTGTAAGCTGTATATCAGAGTTTGTAAGGCTGTTTCATAAAGATCCTTCCAACAAGATGGAGACGGACAGAGCTTATCATCCACTGAAAGCCATTCCATGCAGCAAAACATCTTGTATGCCATGTCCCCGCAGCAACTGTGATTTTCAGTGAGAGCAGCTCCTGTCACATCTGGAGAGACGTCTCTGCATCTACCACCTCCTCTATCTGCTGGCCAGCATTCGTGGCTGTGCTTGGACAGTAGCCAAGAACATACTCTATTACGAGAGTGTAAAATCTTTGGATAACTACCTGACTACTCTATTTATCATGCAGCCCTAAAAAAATTTCACAGTTTTCACGAAAATTGCAATATTCATTATTGCTGTAAAACCAAAGTTCCTGAAATTGTGTTCTTTCCAGAAAATGTCAGGTTTTGGTTTTGTTTACCATGAGCAATTTGTTACTTGTAGTTTCTGAGACAATCCTGAAAAGCCATGGTGAGCCTGTCTCTCGAGCTTGAAGAACAGGAGAAAATTAAAAGGAGAAACTTCAGCTGTTCAGGCACACATTCCTGAGAGGGTACTACATCTCTCTGCGTGGCTGGGCCAGAGGACAAAGGGGACGCGGTGGCACAAGTGGGGTGGCAGCAGTCATCTGCTGGGTGTCTGGCTAAACAAAACTCACGCACCTCGAGGGGCTGATGGCAGCAGCATGAGCCTGGCTCTGCATGACAGTTGGCTTTCTGCTTCTTTCTCTTTCCTTTTCTTACTAGTGTTTTTCTTCTCCTTTGCTCCCTCTTTTGCCATTGTTTAATCTGGCTTGGCAGTGAGGTCTGCCAGACCCCATGCCTTCTGCAGCCACCCTAGCTCTGCAGCACCTGGGCAGCCCCACCTGCACTCTGCTGGGTTGCAGAGCATCCCACCCGCTTTTTCATCAGGGCTCTTCCCAGGCTTTAAAAGGCAACAAAAAAATGGATTGCAACAATTACTGGTGTTTACACTTGTCTTTTCCCCTTGATTTTTCTGTATGTTTAAATAAGAGAGGATGCTTGTTGATAACTATTGCAGCCATGGATGGTGAGTGGAGGTATGTGTACTCACACCTCAGAGAATTTGCTGAATGTTGCGCTGCGACATGATTATCAATCTCTTGCCATCTTGGTATCTTTATTACATTAAAATGAATACAGCAGAATTTGACAAACCAGCCAGGAGCCCTGAGGTTAACACACATCCTGGATATCTTGTACTTTTGAAAATGAGTTTTTCTTTTCAAACTTGGTTTGGAAAAACCCCAAGGGGTTGTTAACAAATAATTTGATTTATATAAGAAGTAACTGGCTTATTGCTGCAATACCGTAGGGGTTCATTCTGACTGTATTACTGACATCTCTGACTTGTAGTAAGTGCTGTGTTGACACAGGTTTTCATATTTTTCTTATCTTCTTGCAATTATCCCTTTTCTTTCTTGCTTAAGGTTTGTTTTAATACTGGTGGTTGGAGGCTTTTTTTTACTTCGGTTATTTTCATTTTTCTCTGTTCGTATTATTGTTGGGGGTAAGGGCTGTACTTTTTTGGAGTGAAAATATTTTCCAGATGCAGAGGCAAAAAACAGCAGAAAAGTACCAAGAAAAGCCCAAAACATCACCAAAAAAAAAAAAAAAAAAAAGAGATAGAGAAAGCCCCTTCCCCTCAAGCCTGTCTTTTCAGCTGTCCAGGATAATGAACAGTTTCTCCTCACTCTGACATAGCTCTGGGGCTCCAAATGCCTGCTACGTTCCAAAGGATTTTAATTCTGCTAAGACTGCCTTCTTGCAAGTGAAGAGACTTGAGGATGGGACTCTCAGAGATATCTGTAAAAATGTATTTAGAAGCCTTGGGCGGCTCCTGGGGAAGCCAGGACCTTCAGCACCGAAAGGCCCAGCCCAGAAGGCTGCTCAGGTGGCTGCGGTGCTGCTGTGGCACTGCTGAGGCAGCACTGGGCACTCCGGGGACCCGCACTAATGGACCCTGGCTCATGCCTAGCCCTGGTGTTTGAGAGAAAGACTATGACATGCCTCCCTCACTACTCCTGTTGGTTGAAAATAAGCCTCCCTCCTGAAGGGGAGAATTGAGGCTTGTTCTTAGCATGGCATGCGGGATGGGACGGCTCCTGGTCATACTGCCCGCACCCTGGCTGCCTCCGGACCTGCTCTGAGATAACCAGCTGTGCCCGGTCAGCATGGAAGCAGCAACAGGTATCAAAGCTAGCCTAAATGGAACCTAAATTTTTTGGTAGACTCCTTTCTTACTTGTATCTTCCCCTCTGCACTGTGTGCAAGAGTGCCCCAAGAGACTATGTCTTTGGAAGATTTATTTGCAATATGAGAAAGTTAGAAATCAATGAATCAGTTATGAAGAAGTATGGGAATTTAAAAAAAAAAAAAAAAAAAAAGAAATCCAGTGTGTTTGTTCTGTGCAAAAGAGAAACTTCAGTGTGCTGTTTATTTTGTGCTGGCAACTATTACCTGCTTTATTGGTTTAAAGCACAACAATTGGTTGCAGGCTATTGTTTCAGCAGCTGGGCCATGTGTTGAAGTGAAACTCTAAGTCAAAGGGAAGTGCAGCAACATTACAGGGAGAACTAGGAAGGCGATTATGAGAAAAGGATAAGGAGTTGGCTTTTATGAAGGAAATTTTGAAAGAGGCACACAAGGCATTGGCCAAAAGAAATCCAGAGTATGCTAACTTGGGTCCTCAGACGACTGTGTCAAAAGGAGAATGAGAAAGAGAATTTAGCCTCTGAACTTGGAAAAGAGGGAATGAGAGTATCAAAATGCAATCCAAGGTCATGAGTGGCTAAAGGGCATTTAAAGCTACAGATGGATTCCTTGAAAGGCACTATTTAAACCTAATAAAGAAATTAAGAATAAACAAACAAACAGCAGCTGGGATTGTCACAAATGAAATGAAAGTACATGATGAGGTTGCCAGAGTGATTATATTAGCAGAGAAAGATGGGTTAAATTGCAGGAATGAAAATGAAGGAAGAAAATCTAATCAGCATGAAAGGGACTGTTATGAAACTGAGTGCTCAAGAGGCCTTGAAGGCAAAATTAAAAAAAAATTAAACAGAAGAAAGAATTTACAAAGCACGGAGCTGTAGTATAAACATGTGCCACCAACATGCTCTTTCATATTGGGCTCATATGCTTCGTTGTCCACTTAACGCATATGCCATCTCAGCGTGACTCTTAATCTAAGCAAAGGAAAAGGGGACAGAGAGGGGCAGAAGTGGGGGCATGTTCATACATGGGATGATGAAGAAGAAGCCGTGGGTCCCCTCCTTGCTCACACTGCATCGGTGACCCCTGGGAGGGGTGCCTCGTGCAGCACCCGTTCAACGCAAGGCAGGGATGGGCGAGGACACCACCGCAGTTCCATGAGAGAAACCTCAGCAGCAGCAACAGAGAAGGAGATGGAGAAGCCCCACAGATGTCTGGAATGGGATTCTGCTGCTGAGAAGACCTTGGGGAATGGAGATATGGATATTCAAAGGACAAACAGCCGATTGTTACTTGTTCTCCAAAGCCATGGCATTGAGTTTCAAAGACTTCTTGCCTGCACATAATGGCTGGTGTGGGCTGTAGAAGATCCAGCAACATATAAGCCTTTTAATGTAGGCTATTGCAATTATCTGCTTTAAAACTTGCTTGAAAATCCTTCAGTGTGTTATACTTTATTGGCCTAAGAATGCAAAGCAAACTTCATACTTCTTATTCAAAACAAACAAACAAACAAACAACAAAAAGTCTTTAACGATTCTTACAGTTATTTGTATGATCTTTTCAGAAATGCTGTTTTCCTTCTTTTTGCCTTTTGTTTACTTCAAAGTTTGTATGTTTTGTTACCAGTAATAACTTTGAAATGTAACGAGAAAGTAATTTTTAAGAAGCAAACATGAAGTGTTTTACACTTTTGAAGAGTAAATTGTTAAAGCAAACTTTTATTTGAACAACACCAAGGGCTAGCTCTTGTTAACAAAAGGTCAGCTTGGTCCTTGGCAGCTATGATGAAGATTTAAATGTCACAGCACCAGATATGGTGCTTGCTGATGAACCAACCTTGTACATTTTTGTTTCTGCACTCTTGTTTTGCCGTAGGAATTTTGTAGTGATGGAAATATTTGTGTATGAGAAAGTGGCTGTGGCTAGTATTAAGGGCTAAATCCCAAGCAGGGCTAACTCCCCTGTGTTACTGCAGCATCACCACAGCTGTTTTCACTGATAGCAGCAGTGAGGCAGCCAGAGCAAGTTCTAAACCAAAAATATATATACTTTTTGTTTTCCAACACTTCTGTGTGTCAGACAGATCTAACTGATGCTAAGATGACAGCTGACCATTTTGGGAAAGGAATGTGCATAAGGCATGCTAGTCTCATCACAAATATTGTTCTTGATATCTAAAGAGCCTAGTGTTTTTGTGTAATCAAACACAATAAGAAAATGTAAATTTTTGGCAACATAATGTTAAACTGAAAATAAACTTAAAATCCTCTTTTTTTTCCTACTTAATATTTTAGAATACATTCAGTAGCTTAAGATGTATTTTTCTTTTTATGGATATATCTTCTGGGTCAACCTAATAACATCCAAAGCTTTGAAAATTCAACTGATAAATGAAGAAATTGCTCTGCACAATCATTCTGCCAAGCTGCCCAAGAAGCAATTGTTCAGCTTGTGTTGTCATATGAAATAATAAAAAGAAGAAATCCAAAACAAAGCAGAGATTAAACCAAAGAAAAGCCTAACAAAAGAACCTGCTTAGTAAAACTTCAACTTGTCATTCTATGTGGAATTCCAATATTTTGAAGCTTTTGTTTTCAGTGGGAAGGAGGACTGACAATATTTACATTTTCCATGGATAGGAAATTTATTAAAGGAGTTTCTTTAGAAAAACAGAACCAGCTCTTTCTGAAATAACACAAAGTCTTCTGAGTGGCTGTGCTGCAGGCTCCACCAGCTGTTTGGGCTGAGCAATGCCCAAGCCTCCATGCTGGGAAGAAGCTGAGGCTTTTCTTGGGCAGGAGAGTCCCTGAGCACCCCATCCCCTCCCACCTCAAATGATGTAGGCAGCCTGGCACATTATCCAGCCATTGGGCAGATGGGCTAGAAGGGCATTTTACAGCAACCATACAAAATATTCTTATACACAAACCCATGAACATCTTCCTTCTGTGTCTATTCATTGTTGCAAGACGACAGTTACAACCATTGGGATCACAATAATTTTGTACTAATTACAGAAATATTTTCAGGAATTCTATTCTAACTATTGCTACCAGTGTCCCTCCACACCAAAATACAGACAGAGGCTGTGCAGCCTGCCAGTGGCAGCTGAGTGTTTAGAGTCCAGTCAAGTCCATTCATGTGAATTGTGAACTACAGTCATGGAATTTTTGGTTATTCCTACACAGCAGTGTTTGAATTGCAGTGTTTAACATCCTCTGAAAGTATACAGAAATAGTTAATAGTTCATAGCTGAGCAGAATAATTCAGTGCGAAGTTTAATATTTTCCTCTCTATTTTCTACCAGTTCACGACACAAAAGAGAAAGTGTTGAGTTACATGGATTATCCAATGCTGCTATTTTGTGAGAAATAAATTGTCAATGGTTTAGTTTTTTCTGATTGTACTTTATGATTGTACTGTCTTTTAAATATTTTCTAATCAGTGTTTGTAGGATAAAGTATACCTTTCAAATCTTACTTTCATAGTGCTTATTATCATCTGCTTTATTTTTCAGGTTTGTATTTAAGGCTATGCTTGATGAAATGTAAAACTTCTCATTTTAATATTAAAATCTCTATTTGTAATCAAAGATATATCATGCTCTTTTCAAGAGAGAACAACAGTTCAGCTGTGTTAATGTGCAAAAGTTGGGATGCCTAATCTATAAAATTATTTTCCTGTAACAGAGTGTACAATCACTAAGAAGAAGGTACTGGGGGGTAAAGTTTTTTTTACTGGTAAACATGATAGAAGAGGGACTGACTGTTTCATGATCTCAAGGGAACAAGCTGTAACACTGAGAAGCATGCCCCTTGGGTGACAGTCTGTCTTGGCCAAACTTGCCCAGAACCGGCTGCGCTTACAGACAGGCTGGGGACCATAGCTGGGCTGTCACCAAGCACAGGCAAGATCCCAAAATGGCAGGGTGCTCAGACTCCCCTTCCCAGTCCAGTTCACGGCAATGCTTACAAGGATGATGCCATGACTTCTTAATCATCCGTTCATGGCCCAAGGGCAAACAAATATAAAACTCAGTTGAACTCCCACTCCAGCCTGGATCTTTGTCCATGTTTGAAATTGCCCTTAAGCCATTATCTGCTTGGGAAATGGTCCTCATGTTGTTTTTCTGGAATGAGTTCAAAAAGTAGTTTTTCCCAAAGCCATGGTCTTTTTGGCCATGTTGACATGAAGCAGTTCTGTCAGATGCAAAATATAAGAGAATAGTTCTTGGCTCTGTTTGCTTTTCTCCCTAAATATGGGCACAACATAGCTGCTTTGGCAGAACTGTTGTGGCTGGTATTAGAGTGGTTTTGAATCCCATCCATATATTATTCCTTGGATTATTTGCTCTTTAAGACCTAGTTATATACATTAAGAAGCATGCAGAGGTCTCCCTTAGCTTTCTCTGGATCTAATCTCTTAGGATCTACACACTGGGAAACTATACAGATTTGGATAAGATGCAGTATTGTGGTAGAAAAAATAATCAATGGTATACTTATAATGAGAGTGAAAATCTTTTCTAAAATCTGAGGCACCCAAATTAGTACAAAGTATAATTTCAAGATTTTGCTGAAGGCACTAACAAATTTTTGTAAGTGTTTAAATAAATTTCTGAGAAACATTTGACCTCTGTGGTAGCTGCAGTTGTTCTTCATGGTTCTGCATCAGACCCTTCGATCACAGTCAGTGATTCTACTTTCAAATCGTTTTCCGGTATTAACTTCAATCTTATCTGTAGTTTCATGACGGTGAGTTTTCACAGAGTGAAAACAAATCACCTAAATCAATATCCTCATTTAAAAATATGCTTTATGGTAAAGAATGTGAAATAATTCACTAAGATAATTGCATTGTAGAGCAACAAAGGCACCCCTCCATACCCTGTATTTTCACTCTTTGCTCTAAAGAGAAATTCTGTTCAAGTATTACTACTTATGAGAAATAAGCAACTGAACTGGGATGAATTAGCTCTGCCTAACTTGGTCCCTTCAGTTTTCTATGTCATTTTGGTGGCCTACCAGGAATCTGTATCTGGAGCACGTATGTACTCCAGTCATATTAACCTGTATTGCTGCGTCTCAGCTTGGGCAAATTTGACCCCAATGCATTTTTGTGTACGGTTTCATCTACATTTCTTGCGGGTGGCTAAAAGTGGAAGATCTATTTCTTTGTCTGCTTCTGGCTCTTTTTCTTTTCTCTACAGAAAGGTGCACATTGTCTAAATATTGTTTTCCCAACAATTAAATTGGAGCAGTAGATCCTCCACTAGATAGATTGCTAACAATTAGTTGGCAGAAGACAGAAAACCTACAGACTGTACTTGCATGCAGTACTATTGGCCCTTTTTGTCTCACAAAAATAGCACCCCACAAATCATATACAAAGAGATAATGATCAGTCCAGAACAAGGGCGTGTGTAATCAAACTTCCACCTCCAGCCAGCACATGAGATGGAGAGTTTGGACAGCCTTGTTTGTTTAGTAAGTTTGCCAGTAAATGTAGCTAGGATAGAATTGTGGTGACCCAAATATGAGGAAAAAAACCTATTAAGATAATTTTCTGGGCATTGTTGTTCCTGCTACTGGATAAGCAGGCCTTGAATCAACTGATTTCCAGCTTGTAGAGTCCTTTGTCCTGTGCAGGGAAGTGTAAATTTCAGAGAATTGTTCCCACTGTCATTTAATGCTTTTCTTAACTTTCTACAACATATGAAAGTTACATAAAGTGTCCTGCAAAGCTGCAAGCAGTACATCTGTGTGCTGGTAGATACACGCCTACGCTTCACACACAGGCAGATGTCCTGTTAGGCTTTTTCTAAAGGCGGTTGCAATTACTTGCCTTGCATTTGTGATGCAAAATGTGGCTGACATTTCTTTCCCCAAGCTGCAGCGTCTGGCTTTGAAACCCCACTACTTTATTGGCAAGGAAAAAATAAAAATGGACACAAAACAAGACAAATGTGCTGCTTCCTTCTATGCTGATCTTAATAGATCTTTCTTAGAAATTCTGCTTCTTCATAAAAAAAATCTGGCTGTTCAAAATAACACCCACCTTTAATTAAAGAATTCCACCCAACAATTGGTAGGAAGATGCCAGGTTAAAAAATAAACAGCAAACAAACTAAGCCCATGCTGTCTTCAGACCGTTATTTCAAATTGAACTGACTAGTGATCTCAACTTCAGGCAATTTCCCCCAGGTTTGATCTCAGACGAACAGAGTTTCAATTACATCTTGTATACTGTAGGCAATATTCAGATAAGGATCAAGATGAATTGGTTACTAATTTAAAAACTGAAAGGTTTCTCCAAAGACTTAGCCAACGGGAGATTTTTCACTTCTGCATATAACTGCCTTTCCCCCACTGATGAACAATTTTATCCTTTGGAACTGAGATTTCAACATTTAACATTCCCTTCTGTCAGATTTCCATTGGATATATAAAAATACATTGTGATTCCTTTACTAATGAGGGAAAAATCTCCTATCATTTGCCTAGCAATAAATGAGTACAAATATGCCAGGTTGCTTTTGTGGTTATCCATGCATATGTATCTTTATATTAATCTTTATGTACTAATTAGACTTACATAAACTCATTCCCACACAGTGTTGTGATACTTACATACCTTTTTACATGTCACCTCATTGCGATATAAAAAGCACAATGAAGTCAGTTCAATGTCCCTCACCTGCTCTGATGGGTGTTAGTTTACACATCAAAATAGACTGCTCCTACACAAAATGTTGCCAATGCATACTGTGGTTCCCTTGTTTATCTGTTAATAAGGATGTAAGTAGGTCTTCAAGAACTAGATAAATCCAAGTTACATCAACTTTAATAGAATGTCAGATTTGACCCCAGCCTCCTGTTCTAAATTAACTTAAATTGTCAGCCTGCATGCAAAGAGAACTTGATCTTTTGAAGTCAACAAGAATTTTTCATTACTTTAGGAGGCATTGGACTAAACTGAAGTGATCAGAACTTGGCTAATTTTTCTGACGATCTGTATTCTGAGGGGTTTCTTAGCCAAAGCTATTCAATGTTTAAAACTTCTGGATCTCTTTTGTGTGACCCAGAGACTCTGCATGTGGCTGAGTTTAACCTCAGTGAGACTGAAGAGGAAAGCATCCTGCTCTCTATATTTTAAAATAATCTTTTAATGTAATAGAAGTTACAATTTATCTGGAGAAAACACAAATTTCCATTATCAAAAAAAGATAAAATCCAAAAAAGGGCCGTGGAAATTATAGACCTAAAAAAATCTGATGACTACGCTAAGATATTTGTTGAGTGGATACGTATGAAACATAATTATACATTTCGATACATTTGGAAAAGAAAATTTAACAGGCAAGACAAGTCAGGGAATTAATGAATCAAGTCAAACCTATTTAAGTACCTGTAGTTTAAAACAAATGACTTAGAACAAAGTCAAAAAAAGATTTAGGAGATCGGGATTACAGTAAGCATGGGCAAAAAGCGATCAACTCAAGCCCACTCACTAAACTCTAATGATAAGTAACAAGACTTTACAAAATTAGAACTCAAAATGTGAGAGAAAAAAAGATGGCAAGAGAAAAGTAATGGCACTTTTTAAAACACAAACACCAAATTAATGAATTGAAATCATATTTAAATCACTGCCTGTGGAGAGATGTTTACTGCAGTCACTAGGGGAATCCTCAAGTTGACCAGATTTCATGATAAAATTCCTAGGAAACGGGCTCTGAAAGAACCATCAAAACTCTTCCTTCACTCAAAGTCACTTTCAAGATTGTGATCTAAGTCCTTCATGTCTAACTTTTTTATACATATTCAACTGCTTTTGGGTAAATTATTTTAACTTTAAATTCAAGAGTGTTTCCTACAGATGTTTCCTAGAGCACATGCAGGGAAACCAGAAGCAATGGAAGCAGTTATTAAGTATATGCACTTATGAAGTACCTTAAATTCTATGATGTATGGTAGCTCAGGAGAAGATACATATTGGTACTGTACAGGAAAGAAAGATACAGGTACATGGGACTTTATTCTGAGTGGGATACCATGCTTTATTACATCTATTGGACCACACAGTAGTGAACAAGCTTATAAAAAATGAACAACAAAGAGAGTAATTCTGAAACCTTCTACATATACAGAAACATTTATCCATGCATATAATTAGTCTTATTAGCTGGGAATACAAACAGTGGCAGATTTATTTTTATATTAATGGATTGTGGAATTTCCTTTCCCTTCTGCTTTAGTAACACCCAGGAAGGAATTTCATAGCATTTTCTGGGTAGATATTAGAAAGCTCAGTTTTGCTCTGTCTTTATGCAACACAAATAATATTGAGACCAAAGAAATGGAATCTTTTTTTTCTAACCATAATAAGCAATTTGCTATAGAGAAAAGAGAATAGCTCGAACATATAAGAAAAGTTGCTTGAATCTAGTGTCATGGCTGCAAAAATAATATTAGTACTGATCACACAACTTTTGTTGAAGCTTTTATCACTTCAGCTTAGACTCTAGGAAATAAAATTAATCAGATATTTAATTTAAAAGAGGAATATATTTAATCTAGAATCCAAGTGATCCTCAAAGGCTCAAAATTTAAAAGCCAAAGAAAGCCGTTAGTCATCATGGTTGGATTTATGAGTTTTTGATGGCTGAATTTGGTAAAGTTATATTTAAAAATTAAGGAGTTATTTTGGATTGATCATTTTTTTGAAAGTAGCAGAGGTGGCCTTTAGCAGTCTCACATATTAATGGGCCTTTTCAAAGGTTAAAGATAGGTTATTTTTTTCCAGTTTTGTGTTTGACATAGCATTGACAGAGAAGGAAGATTGTACCTGCTGTGGTGAGTATGACCGTGGCTGGCTGCCAAGCTGCTCTCTCACTTCCCCTCCCCAACAGGACGGGGGAGAAAATAAGACAGGAAAGCTTGTGGGCTGCAATAAATACAAGTAGATCACTTACCAATAAATTGCCAGTTAAAAATAGAGTAGGATGGTAAGAAACAAAGACAAATTAAAACAACTTCCCCCCACCCCCC
>VXAL01007483.1:0-15527 GCA_013399475.1 Chauna torquata | reverse complement strand
CCCGCAGTCTTCCCAGGCTCAACTTCACTCCTTCATTCCTGGCTCTTCTACCTCCCTCCCCCATGAGCAGCACATGGGAATGGGGAATGAGGAATGGAGGCTGTGGTCAGTCTAAACCACGTTGTTTCTGCCATTCCTTCACCTTCACTCTCTTCCCCTGCTCAAGCACAAGGTCCCCCACACCCCCGCGAGGATGCAGTCATTCACAAAGTGATCCAATGTGGGCTTCCCACAGACAGCAGTTCTTCCAGAACTGCTCCAGTACGGGTCCATAACATGGGGCGCAGCCCTTCAGGAACAGACTGCTCCAGCATGGGTACCCCACAGGCCGCAGATCCCACCAGTCAACCTGCTCCTGAATGGGCTCTCCACGGGCTGCAGGGAGGCAACCTGCTTCACCATGGTCTTCTCCATGAGTGCAGGGGAATCTCTTCTCCAGCACCTGTAGCACCTCCTCCTCCTCATTCTTCTTTGACCTTGGTGTGTCTGCAGGGTTGTGTTTCTCACATTTTTTCCCTACTCCTCTCTCTCTCTGCTTCTGTGCAGTGTTTTTCCAGCCTTTCTTAAATACATTATCACGGAGACACCACCAGCTTGGCAGATGGGCTCAGCTGTGTCCTGCGGTAGGTCAGTTGGAACCTTCTCTGGCACTAGGACAGATCCTTGCCTCTTCTCACAGAAACCCCTTGCAGTGCCCCCCCAACCCTATCCCAGCTGCCAGCACCTTGTCACATAAACCCAATACATCTTGTTATGCTGAGGAGCTAGCTCCAAAACTTTACATAAGTTCTGGAATTCCACTGAGGAAAGTATTTTTCTAAGCACAAACTTAAGGGACAACAATTTGTGATAGAATCCCGAATTGGCAGAAGAATTTCCTTTAAGATGAGCATGCTAAGGGTCACCAAAAGATTCCCTGTCTTTACAGCCAGGTTTTAACTGAACCAAATAACTAACTGGAAGAAGGAGAAATCTATAGGATCCTGTCAGGAAGGTTGTTAAAGGAGCTAGCTGAGACAAAAAATCTTTCTTGCAGCTGCTCACTGTGTTCTCGCACAGTTGGCCCTTCCCTCCAGCACTTTCTGTAGTTTTCAAGGTTGTGTAAACACCATAACACCCCTGCTTGGTCAACCTGTTTGATTCCCTGCTCTCCATCCCATGGGGGCACAGCTACAACTGTACTCTGCCAGCAGCTACTCCCCCTGCCCCAGATCTCCTGGGCAGTCTCCCAGTTTTCTCTTGTGCTGAAAATTTGCTTGCATGCTGTCTCTCCCCCTCCTGAGCTCCCCTCTGAGCCCTAAAACTTTTACCTATGCATAGACACTAACCATCAGAGGAGAGAGAGGATTCACTTCTCTGCAAGCTATACTGAACCTGGAGCGTAGCAGTGAGGAGCACGTAGTGACACAGCCCTCCTGTGTACTGTCATGACACATCTGTTGTGCTTAGGAGAACATAATATTCTGCCTATATAGAGTGAACAAACATTTTAACTATCTAAAGGAAGTAGTTCCACTGTATATCATGTCATTGTATTTTTTTAAAACAGTAATGAGAACCTAGGGTGGAGGGCTTTACCCATTTACTGTGCAATTTCCTGAGGGCTTCTGGTGCTGGGAGGACCCTGGGCTGATAGCTCCATAATAGGGTGCAGTTGTTCTGGCCCACACCTCTGCTGCTGCCAGGGGAAGGTTGCATTTTTGCGCTTGCAGAAGCAATGCCTCACAGACTTTGTCCCAGGCATGGCTGCACACTTGTCTATGTCTCAGCACAGCGAGGAATATAGGCTTGAAGACAACAGGCTTGAAAGTGAGTCAGTGCTGTTGAGGATGGCCATAACTGAAGTGTCACCTTTGAGGCTTCACACAATGATTTCAAAAGACTTAGCTAAACTGTAAACTACACTTGTGCAGCCTTGATCTACAGAAGAGTTGCAATTTTCCTTTCAGTTGCACAGGTTCACAGCACACTGCATACACCCTAACCGCTGGTATTATGAGATAATCCCCAGTTTCTCATTGTCAGTCTTTAGTATGATGTGGATGTGGGTGCTGAAGTATAGAAGATTTTTACCAACTGCATTCACTTCATAGGTTGCTTCTTTTATGACAAAAACCTGTTATCCTATTTATTTCTTAACACTGACATTTAATTTTCACATCAGTAATCCCCTATACAATGTCATGAAATCTAATATTTCAGTTAAATTTAATTTAATAGTTTCATAAACAAAACAAAACAATACAATTACAATATAAACTTGCTCATTTATAAGAAAAGAGAAAAAATAGACAGAAATTATCCTTTTTTTTTTCTTTTTTTCTTTTTTTTCTGTGGCAGGTGGGAGAGGAAGATGTTTTCATACATACAGCAACATAAATGAAAGAAATCCTGGACATGAAATTCTCTTTTTTTGGGCAGTCAGACAATTCTGCCTCAAAAACTGTCAGAAGAGTGTTTTGATCTCTTACTGAAAATGATAGCTAACTGTGAAAATTCTCTGCTTTCAGATAAGTACCTGATTTCAGTTAAAAACACTAGAGCCAGTAAAATGTTGTTACCTTGTGTTTCAGTGGAATCTACAATTACATGAAATTTTGCAGATAGCTACGTAAGGACTTTATCCTTTTTCTAAACCGCCCAGATACAAGCTAGATTTGAATTGGAAGTTGTGTAACTAAGGTTGGCCCAATCTAATAAAATCTGCTGGAGAAGTAAAGACTGTTAACATTGGCTCAGTACCATTTTAATAAAGACATGAGGCTTGTGACCAGCATGGAGCATGAGAAGACTACAGAATTCTTTAAAGAAGCCCAGGGAAGTAACCATGTAGTGAGGAATCTTACAGGTGAGTGCATGGAAATTCTGCTGTATGCACAGAACATAAGCACAGAGGATACAGAAGTCCATCTAATTCCTGGCTGGTTTCTTTGGAAGAAACTGCAAACCTTGATGGTGTACTATGATGAATTCCTGGGATGGGGTAGGATGCACCATTTGTACAGGCAGCTTTCTAAGTGAAGCACACCATAACATCCATTCCCAATTGCTATCATCCAGCCTCGGCAACAAGCCATTCAGGAACCCATGCATAATTTCTCTATTAAATAATATTTTTAGTGGTATGGAATGAACCTAACATACTGTGGTGTACATAGAGTTCCCTTCATTACACTTTTTCTGTTTTATGTTGTGAATTTCCTTTCTTTTGACTACTGACATCTTTTGACAATTCTGGAATTTCAATTATGGAAACATTCATAAACTAAGGAATTATCTTACATCAGGGAACTCAGTGAGTATTTTCTTAATGTTGGAAAATAATACTAATTGCACTGCATTAAGTCAGTGTTCCAGATTATTTCTAAATGCTTCTTGGCATGGTAATGGTTCTGGTTACTATCAATTGTCTTTACATGCCAGGAAAAGTCATCACGTTATGCCACCTAGGGGTATTCTTTCTGTCCTTGCCATTCTATACTGTATATAATCTAAATTATCTATATTACTCCGGACTAGTTTGTCTGATGATGCCTTGCTTATACAGCAGACCACATAATCATGACCATATGAAGTTTAGCTGAGCCAGAAACCACAGTTCAGAAAATGTGCGTATTTCTGTTTGCTGTGTCTGGTCTATAGACTGAGAACAAAGACTACACTAACATTCAGTATATCATCTTAACAATTTAGAAGAGGCGTCCAAGAACAGTCGTCATCTTCTCGTATAACCAAAACACATTAACCCAAACTAGGGAAGCCAAGCTGGGAGTGGAGAAAACAGAAATTGTCTTTCTCTCTTAAGCGAAATGACATCAGCTTTATGGAGAGAACAAGTGAACTAAAATCTTCCAAATTACCTTCCAGTCAATAACAAGAAAGTGAACTTTTTGGTGTTTTTAGAACCCTTTTATCATCCTTAAACTTTATACATGTTGATCTATATTACTCAGCATTTATATTAAGATTGTATTCTCTATTAAGGAAAAATGCATCTTTGAATGTCAAAGATTTAGTGTGCAGTGAATGCATAAGAAAGGAAATACATTCTTCAAAGACAGACATTCTAGAAAATAAGCATACCTAGAAATGAGCAAAGGTTTCCTGAAAACTGCAGATGGTAAAGATGTGAGTACAAGGGTTAATCATCCAAGCACGAAAGAAAAGACTTAAGGAACAGCTATTTCCTCTTTTTTAGTAGCCATGAAACGGCAACTACTTTTTAGAAGTTGTGGAGTACCTTCATATATAGAAAGGAGACATGCCCAGCTTTGGAAAAAAAAGGAGACCTTTGTTCTTTGCACAGGAGAGGGACAACAGTATTAGCCAGCTCTTATTTTCAGTGTCCCCAAAACTTTTCAGAAGTTCAAGACTTCAAAAATTACATGCAGAGATAAAACGAAAGTTTTCCATAGAAACTTTTTAGTCACAGAAACAGTCTCAGCTAACAAAATGCCTGTCAGATAGGATACGTACTTGGAACAAAGGAAAAACATTTTCAAATCTCTAGCTGCCTCCAGCCCGTCTTCACATCTCAGTTCATCACATTCCAAGTCTGCAACCAATCACCTGCCTCCTTTTATTCTGGCATCTGTCACTTCCATACTGGTCAGCAATTTCATGGCAGAGTCAGTTAAAGTTAAGCTGGTATGTTCCTACAGAAAACTTTCAGATTGGAGAATTCAGCAGTTTCAAACAATTTTGTAAAAAGGAGAAAAACTGTCAACCTCTGATGCAGTAGCATCAGTTCTTCCTGGTGTGATAGATGTTCAAGCCTGATGTTGGATGAAATGCAGTAGGACTGCAAACACTCTGCTCTGCTACTCAACCTTGTTTTGTTTGTTTGTTTGTTGGCTTGTTTGTTTATAGTCCACTGAAGATGAAAGGAAGCCTAAATCCAGTGTTCCAGAGCTCTGCCTGTCAATATTTGAGAAGAAAAGATGAATAGATAATTTATAACTCAGTTGTGGTGGTTTTACCCAGCTAAACAGCAGAACTCCACCACAACCACTCGCTCACTCCCCCTCCTCAAAGGAAGAGGGGGAGAAAATACGATGGACAAGGGCTCAAGGGTTGAAATAAGGATAATTTAATTAAAGGGAAAAGAAATAATACAAGCAAAGGCTGCGCGGAAGCAAAGAGAGAAAGAATTCTCTACTTCCCGTCAACGAGCAGTGTTCGGCCGCGTCCTGGGAAGCAGGGCCTCAATACGCGTAGCGGTTGTTCGGGAGGACAGACGTCTTCATAACGAGAGCCCCCCACCTTCTCCTTCCCCTTTCCCAGCTGTTATTGCTGAGCATGACACCACATGGTGTGGAATATCCCTTTGGTCAGTTCAGGTCAGCTGCCCTGGTGATGTCCCCTCCCAGCTGCTGCCCACCCCCAGCCCACTGGGTTTGGGGGGTTTGGAGGGCCTGGGTGCTGTGCCAGCACGGCTCAGCAACAGACACAGCACTGGTGTGGTATCGGTGCTGGTCTAGCTACACGTGCAGAGCACAGCGCTGTATGGGCTGCTGTGGGGAAAGGTAACTCCATCCCAACCAGACCCAGTACAACCTCCACCACTTATTCCATACCATTTGTGTCACACTCAGGTCCCACATACTTCAGTATATTTCTGTTATCATCACTACCATTCACTGTCCCTTAACAGATGTATAGGTATTTTTTCTCTGTCCTATGGGCTTCTCCCAAAATGTCCATAGGAACTGTCGAAAACTTAGGCCTCATCTGCCAAAGCGGTCACTCAGGGCAAGAGAAGCAGGATTTTCTGGGTGCCAGCACCAGCTTAGCTCGAGTCATTGTCGCACTCGCCCGGCTCCTTGTGAAGTTGACCTGTCGTTGGTTCTGCGGTGAATTCCTGCAACACAGAACTTAAATCACGGATTAGTTTCTCCCAAGGTTAAATCTCCTTGAGGCATGCACCCACTTAGATACTCACTGTTTATTCCTGTGCAGTATCCCTGAGCAGAATACAACTTACTTCTGGCATTTAACAAATACATTTTTCAAAATGTGCAAACATTCATTGGAAACAGTTTTGTAGCCTTTTGCTATTTTAACAATGCTGGATAATGGTAACCATATTCATGTATTTCTCTTCTCTTCATGGGAAGAGTAGAGGAGCACTACAACATGAATACTTCTGCTTAACTTTTTAAACATACTCCTTTATTTGACAATACCCCTACAAGAAAGTTGTAGCGAGTAGTTTCTGTGAGTACTCATTCAGATAAAAACAAGGTAAAGATATTCTCCTCAAGTGCACGGCCTGAGTTAAGGTGAACGGATCAGCATTGAAGAAGTTAAAGCTGGGATCAAGAGTCCTGTGATACACAAGCAAGTTTTTCGCTTAAGACAAATCTGAATGTTCTCTCTCTCTCTCTCTTTTTTTTTTAACCTAAGTTTTTTCTGCTAGAGATTTCGTCATAGAATGTATATGTTTGTTCACGTGTTTTTACCAGGTATATATACCTTTTTAATTTTTAACCAAATCTTAATTTTACTTTGTTGTTTTTCTATGTGGTTTTGGTCTTATCTATTCATTTTGATTGCACAAACAGCACATGATTGGCTTTTGCTGTTTGTTGTGGATACAGAGGCAGTCAGTGTTTGTCATAAAGCCGAGGCTCCTGGAGTCCATATGACACCTCGAAAAGATCAGTTGCAGGAGTTTGCTGGCACCGTTCCTGGAGGCTGCAGAGAGGTGCTGCAATAATTGCTGAAGTCCACCAGTTGAAGAAACAGTTACCTTCCTCCAAACTTTGTAAAAATGTTGTAATATTTCAGCTAATGGCAGGCTTCCTTAGGATTTCCTAAATCTTATTTCAGATTGCCTCATCTGGAGACACAACACAGTGTGTGGGGTGCCCCTGAGGCAGCGTGAGGGTTGATGTGCCTGGGGTTGTGCTCTGTCGGCCCACGCACAGCATGGAGGCCACAAAAGCCCAGAGGAAGCACCATGAAGGGCTCGTGTGGGAGGGAGCAGGTGGTTCATGGACAGTCCTGTGAAATGCTCTTAAATGCTCTCAGGATGCCTAACTGCAAAGGTGGCTGTATTTTGAATAAGCAAGTTCAAAACCTGCAGCTCGATTTTCATTGTAATAACAGGAAGCTGGAAATTGCCTCTGTTAAGTCCTGCTTTCCAATTTAACTGCAATCTATAATGTTTTTTTTTGAGCTTTATTGCTTAAAAGACACACTGAGGACACCACCAGTCAAATGTGGCTTGTAGAATGAGTGCTAGCTGAATATAAAAGCTTTCAGCAAAATATGGGAGGAACATGCTGTAAGCCAGAACAAAGCGTAATCTTGTCCAGAATTCGGTCTGTGACTAAAGATGTCCCTGGATATATTTGATGAATGCAATCTTTTCCTGGAAGGAAGTTCAAAGCCCTGAGTTGTGCAGGTACATCTAAAAAAATTGTAAAAATCTGTATATGCTTCTCTCAGATGTCAAATATGTGTTTTGTTTTGTTTTTATGTTGTTAGTGAGATTGTAAACTGTGTGCTTCCTGGCTATTCAGCAGCCAGTAACCAGTAAGATAATAAATCAGAGAGAGATTAAAAAATTGTTTGCTCTTCTGAAACAAACTTCAGGGTTTCCTGTGAGCTACCAATTGTTTAACCAGGTTACTTGAAACAAGAAGCAAAATACTGTGAGAACTGGCTTGTACTTCTGAACCTAACAAAGTCATCTGACAAACAACAGCTTCCTGGCACCCATGGACATTTCTAGAATGAAATATTGGACCAAACTTTCTGACAGTTGGAAATAAATGCACACAGCTTGCATTTTCAGCCGTGGCTAAGACTTTGTGAAGGAGTCCTTAGAGAAATTACTTGCGTGGCAATTCAGCTTGAGAACAGAAGTGAAAGGTGCTGTCAGTCCGAACAGGAAGTTTGTTTCTGAGATTTACAGATGCCAGAAGTCTGAACACTTCAGATTATCAATATTTTCCCACATTGATCCATCATGTAAACTTTCAACAGTCTCCTGTTTGCCAGCAGCGCATTGTAAACCTGTTCTGGTAGAACAAATCAAAGTTTTGTTTGTAAACTTTCAATCTCTTACAGCTATTCAGGAGAGAACAATTTAAGATCAGTGTTAAGGAGGGAATTCTTTGCTTAGTCAGGTACAATGTTGCTTTTAAACTTTAAGACCAAATAGGAACTTCTTCTATAATAGCCTCATCACATTGTGTATCTATATTCGTTTCGTGCCTTACTGATTGCACTAACAGATGTTTTGAATGTTTTGAACCACAGAAAAATATTGGAATAAATGTTGGAATGGCATCCTCTGCTCAGATGATCTCCATGGTGCTTGGCGTCTCCAATCTGCCTGCACAGGCAGCTGCTCAGAGATATATGCTCAGAACCCACGCTGACCTTTCAGCTCTGTGTGCTAATCAGAGAGAGCTATTAAGAGGTTAAATGTGTATTAACAGTAATCTTATTGTCTCTTTATGTGTGATTGAGCTCTCTGTTTCCTGGAGTCTTGTTATTAAAAGAACTATTTCCTTAATAGATCGCATTAGGTTACACAGCAAAGGTAAATTAGGATTTATATGCACTTTAACAGCAAGCTAAGATGAATGTGGTTCTACTTCAAGCCAGTGTTAGAGGTTAAAACTTCTGAATGTAAACAATTCTGTAGAAATAATTATTCGTTAAGAAGCTTCCTGCAATTCTTGATGTGTCAAAAAGCTAGTTTCAGTCTCACTGGCAGTCTTCCATACGAGACTAACACTAAGCTACCAACATGCATTCAGTGCTTAACATAGCATTAGTGTCTTAAATACATGAAATATCAATTCTCATCATGGCTTTTTAAGACAATTAGTTCATACTGAATTAAAATACTAGTTAGCTCATATCTTTTTTAAACAGCTCTTCTTGCAAGATTAAAATGTAAATTAAAAACATTGGAGAGACTTCATAACTGGGAATGAAAAAAGCATTATAAAAGCTTTGGCCCTGATTTATTAATACCACCTTATATATATCTTGGAAATTCCACTGCTGCATAATCTTTTCGTAAGCACTACAGTTTTAAACAGGTGCTGCTAGAGAGGGAGTGGGAGGATTCTGACAAAACTGGAACAAATCTCCAGTTTGGTGGATGTCCTGTTATAGCTGGAATGGCATAGTAGAAGTTATCACTCTGAAGTATACCCTTGACAAAAGGAATAAAATCATTCTGGAATGACCCACATGGACAATGGAAGGCTTAATGAGCTTGAATTTATACATTTCTTGCCAGCAAGATGAGGAACAGCCTGAAAAAGGTCATTCTTTTAAAAAGAGAGAATTACTTTAGTGGGAGTAATCTTATTTGCAGGGTAAGACTTAGGGCAAATTTGCTGCTGTGGAGTGAGTTACATTATGAACTACTCATGACATGAGCTGATTTTGAGCAAATTATTTGGGGTAAAGTTATCTACTGTTATAAACAGATTCTGTTAATTTTGATGTGAATTTGAGCTGTTGTACCAGGAAAAGAATGTGATCTTATACTTGTTCAAGTCTCCCCAGGAAACAACCTGGAAATAAACATTAGCTTTTCCTAAACCCAAATCGAAATGAACAAGAAACAAGTATAAAAGCTATATTTGGCAATTCCACTCTTCCTCATATTCTCTTACTATGTGTGCTGTGCAGTTATTTCTCCTCTGGCTTGAAAAATCATACTTTTGATTATACTAAGCCAGAGACAGGCAGATACATTTGACACATATAAATTACCTATTTAGAAGCAGCGCTTCTAAGTAATTGCTTAAATGGAGTTTAAGCCTAAATGTCAGTACAACATTCACCACATATTTATCTGATGTTTTCTCAGTGTGCCATCCAATAAGTCCTTTCAAGGTCAATATATTTCCATATTAGTTAAGATTTGAGTTTTGCTGATGTTGAAAGTGAATGGATTTTGTCTATATATTTATTTAATTTATTTGGTATCATTCTAGTTAACACTTTTACCTAGCTTAGTCATTTTCAAGTTTTAAATTCCTGAGATGTTTCAGGAAGAGATAGTCATATCAGGATTTATACCACTGTGGTTATGAATAGAGGAAACTCTAACATGCTAACATGTCTAGCACTTCTGGAGGTGTATATCACTCACCCAATCAGGGAAATGCAAAAGCCTTACCCCTGTTCTGCCTTTCAGATACTTATACTTCTTCATTTGTTTCAGCAGAAATGAACAGACTTTCAGTTTCAGCAGAAATGAACAGACTTTCAGTGTTGCTGGGATCTCCCTCACTGCCTTCCACAGTGCACTGACTGATAATCTTTCAAGGAGATAAAGTAAATTATTTCAGCCAACAAGCAAGATGAGCTATCACAAATGGGATGTGTTACTGAGTACCTCCTCAAAATAGCAGTGTGTAGGATATTTGTAATCAGTCAATATTCTGTTCTTCTGAACACTGCAGTTAAATGTTAAAGATAGATTGATAAAGTCCTAAAAAAAAAAAAAAATGAAGCCACACTTAAGGTATGAGAAAACCTCATGAAAACTGGGTTTGACAGCTATCAATTCAGTGAAATTAGGATTTTATATTTTCTCTGGAATACTATCCCAAAATAATATAATTGGATTACATATGATAGTATGTAGCAGGACTTAAGACATGCCATAATGAGATCCTGAGGTTCTGCTAACAGAGGCAGGGTGAGACATTGACTGGATTGCAGCAGTGTGTTTATGTCTGAGAGCAACAGTAGAGACAGCCAAAAAAGCAGCAAAAAGCAGTGGACAGCCAAAAAAAGAAGTTATATTATGACCTGAAATGAATCTCAGACAAAGTCTTTGAACAGTATGTGTTATAAAATACTGGAATAGGGAGTAAACACTTTCTTCTCTTGTTTGATTCCTGTTGCATTCAGAGAAATCAGTCTTTGACGTAATCTTTTTTATTTACAAAGAATGCGTGCAAAGAAATACCTGGCCCCACTATCAAGTTCTCCCATACAGAAAGAACACAAAGAAACTCATTTTGATGAACTAGTCTGGTGGAAAGAGGTGGCAATATGCTACGCATACATACAGAATAACATTTTAGCAAGGCATAAAGAGACTTAGTCACAATGTGCAGCAAGGTGCTGGCTCCCAAGAACCTCCATTATTTTTGAGATAGGATATGGTCACTTCTGAGAAATGACACCTTGGTGAGTCAGTTTCACTGAAAGGGAAATCACTACAGCTTCTGTGCAATAAAAGAATCAGGACCAGGTTGCAAAGATTTCAAGACAGACTATTTCTTGTCTCCTTTTTTTGAGCGAGGGCAATGTGTAGTAAATAAATGCATCTCAGGAAACCTGCTATGATTTCTTTATACAAAGGGCCAGAACATGGCTTCGACATTCATTAAACAGTCCAGAAGCTTCTCCAGATTCTTAACGAACTCAGTGTCAATGGAGAACAAGTATACATCCTCTTTCTTATGCTTTTTCCCTTTTAGCATGCTCTGCTGACAGCTTTGTGGAACAACTGTGCAGAGCGCAGAACGAACAGGGAATTCCCATCCAACAGTAAAACTTCTGGCTAGGCTTTTATGGCAGGATTATAAAACCCTTTCTCCTCTATGAGTGGTAAGAATTGGCCTGTAATTTTATAGATAATCTCTCACTTTCTGCTTTGCTCATGAATTAGGGGCATTTTTGTGAACTAAATAGAGCGTAACTACAAAACGAAGTGTAGCTATAAAGTAGAGCAACACTTGTTCTTTATATGCATTTTAGATCTGTTACGACTACTTAATAAAAGAGTGAAAGGACTTTTTGACCAACTTGATGTATATGTGTTAGCACAAATCTTATAAAGTTAGATTAAAATGAGCTATTCTATACTATTTTCTGTTTGCACAAGAAAATACATTCTTATAGCACATTAAAATATTTAAAGATCTAACAGTTTTATAAGACAATGAAATAATTTGCTCCTCAATTAATAACATTGCTAAAATTGAAAAACTTACGATAGTGTAGCCAAACTAGTCATTTAGGCTTTTGCTGTGCACAAAGCTGATGGAATAGTAAAAAAAAATTTTGGGATAGCAAAACAGTAAATTTATTCCAGTACAGTGACAGAAAATAGAAAATGGAAGAAGGTAAACTTCATCAAAGTTCCAGGACTTGCTGTAAGAAAATCAGGAAAATCACAGCTTTAGTAAAGTGGGCCAGACTGGCACTGATTAGAAAATACTTTTTCAAGAGGTGGAATCTGAGAGATGAGCTTCAGAAATTTTGAAAGAAAAGAGTGGAATAACATTCATTAAACTAAAAGCTGCTCAGTACCCTCTATACTCAATCAAGCCAGCCAAGGATAAGGACTCCTCTATATTCTGGTCTTAAAAGATTTACAAGTTTGGGGAAGAAAAGTTAAGATTTAACCTTTATATTTCTATGGGTGTTCAGAAAAAAACACCATTTCATACATATCTGTATTATTTTTGAAAAAAAGTGCAGCTCCTGTGCAAAAACAAGAGGCTCTGGATTCATTTAGAATAGTCAAATAAGGAAAATCTAACTTAATAATTCAAACCAGGGGCTTTAATTTAAATTTTTCACATCCCATTGAGTTCTGTAGTTAGAAAGCTGTTGTCCCCTTCATAGTAAGTTTCTCTCAATATTTGCTGTTGGAAATAGTTAGATGACTTTCTGTCTGTCTCTCTCTCTGTCTATTTCGTTATTTTCTTACAGGTAACTAGACAAGGATTGGAGGATACCTTCCAAATTACAGTTCCTGTGGCTTAAGTGAGTGTCAGAAAATCTGAGTGCTTGTTGGAAAACCTTTAATTTTTCACAAACACTTCAGATGCTTCCTCCAAGAAAAGTTCTGAAAATGCACACTGTCAGTCTGCAAATTTATTGGGTTGGTTTGTTTGTTGTTTGTTCTTATTAACACATCATATATTAGCAGAAATGAACAAAATATTGGCAATGAATTTTGCATGATATACAGTGACATTTTGGATACATTTCTGTAGAGAATAGACATTTCTCATTACTACATTACCATGGATCATAGTAGCTATCTGGAAGTCACTACAGGTACTATCTATTTATACTCAGTATCTCAAACCATTCTTTTTTCTCCATCTTAGTAGACTGTGCTCTAGTACTTCTTCTATCATGACATGCAATATTCCAACCCCTACCTCTTCTCCCTATCTTATTTCTCTCTATTTTCTCCAAAGCCCATACTTTCCAAGATCCTGTAGGTGGAATCTGGGTGCAAAATTCACAAGTGCCTTTTCAAATTGGAACTGTCTCCTACACTAATCTGATGATTCAGAAGAAGATACATATATATATATAGTCCTCAGAAGCAGTAGGAATTCTCTGTGAAATAATCTCAGAGAAGGATCCTACTTAAAACATTAACCTTTGTGTGAGGTGGCACCATACTCCTGGAGTGGAAAAGTGAACAAGACCAATTGATGCAGCATGGAGAGATTCTAGTGGCATTGTTTTAGAGTTATGTTGCATACCTGTTGTATTCATGTAAAGAACTGTAGCATGACACTTTATAATAACCTGTGATCATATTAAGACTTTCTAATTGTCAGTAACTAAAGGATAGGTGTTGCCATTAGGAAATCCCAAAATTTCCTAATTGTTCTTAAAGGACATGGTCCATGGCATTTCCCTGTATTTAGAGTAAAAGGTTCCTCAGGAACTATGAGAGAGATAGAAAACCAGAAGGAATGAGACGTAGTAAATATTACTTATGCTGATTCAAAGGACAGAAGGCTTATACATTAGAAAGGCTAGATTTGCAAGCTTAAGTTTAAAACCACATGCCTTCCAGCTCTACTTATGGGGATTCTCTTAAAATCTGTTATCAAATGACATCAGGTTGACTTTGTTCATGTCACGCCAGATACTGGTATTTTTTTATTGTCTAAAATAGCAAACTACTACCACCAAAGGAAAGAGAGAGCTCTCTGACCAAAGCATAGGTAATAGGAGTCTCTTGGGCTCTGCAGCACTTTGCTCAGCCTCTGTTGGTTGCAATCCCTGTAATGACAGTGACCCAGGGCAGTTCAGAACTGTCTTTGCAAGAAGTTCCACATTGGTCACATCTCAGTGTTAATTGGTTGATGTTCTACACTAGTAAAATCTCTTTTTTTCCAGTTCAGTGGGTATGTATCAGACTTTTTTAGTCATAAATACAGCATTGTCTACAGCTCCAGCCTGTGATGCAAAAACCAATAAAGTAGTATTTATCTTATGATAAAAGGAATAGTTGCAAGCAATCATGCTATTGCTTGCTAGATAAGCCATCAAATCTGAACATATGCATGATCTTAGCCCATTGCAAGTGCAGAATAAAATGTGTTTCCTTGTATTAGAAAAATAGTTTACTCACCAAAGGCATGGTACACTGTAACTGCAGCAACACAGAACTAACCTGTTCAGTTAGTGTGGCTCAGTAGCAACTGTTCATTTTCAAGCCACAGTAAACGGAGTACGTTCGTGAAGCTAAAATCCAGTGAATGAGTGTTTTATTATTTTTATACGTAATGACCCAGTTATCAGTAATGACAGCTTTTGGATTCATTTTGTATCTACTACATTTAGAAATACTAGAGCACATGCATAACCAATTATTTCTATGTAACGAAGAAAAGGCATTCCAGAGTGGAAGATCCACTTTTATTCTGTATCTTATTAAAATATCAGTAGTAATTCATTTTTTCAGTGTAAAAAAATTTAATATTTTCATTTTAAACCTACCAATTTTGTTTATTATTGGCTTAACAATTTCAGTTACTTACTGAAGTTTTCAGTAGTAACTGCAGAGTACCTGCTAATAGGTAACAACTCAGATAAGATTATAACCACCTGTAATCTTTAGTTTTGAATGTTAAGTTTCTGGCATATCTTATTAGCTTTTATAGTTTAAAATAAATATTATAATTCAAGATGGAAATATAGATGATAAGGAAGTTAAAATAGAACAAATGAGATCAGAAAAGAGAATGGATGGGTGGGTTAACCCTGATAATGAATAGGTGGGCTTATCCCCATGGAACTTATAATGATTTTTTTTCTTTTTCTTTTTCTTCTTTTTCTTTTTCTTTTTTTTTCTTTTTCTTTTTCTTTTTCTTTTTCTTTTTCTTTTTCTTTTTCTTTTTCTTTTTCTTTTTCTTTTTCTTTTTCTTTTTCTTTTTCTTTTTCTTTCTTTTTCTTTTTTTCTTTTTTTTTTAATTAAGAGAGTCAAATCACTAAGGTTCTCAGTGCCCATTTTAGATCCAAGGTGCATGTGTCTGGATGTACTGACGTCAATAAAGTAAAATTTCTTCCATCAGTTTTAAATTGCTTCCATCAGTTTTAAATTGCTTCTACTCTGCCAATCATCAGGATGAATCAAAACAGGTTCCGTCTTAAGTCAATATACCTAGAAATAGAATTGAAGAACATAATTGACATCATATTACTCCATCAACATGAATATACAAGTTTCCATTTGTTTTGGAAAATATCAGCAGATTTTATTTTATTTTTATTTT